>SNQJ01S0107635.1:18815-34391 GCA_010110895.2 Picea sitchensis | reverse complement strand
AAAGAAGAACCTGACAAACAAGTCAAAAGTTATGTGAGACATTGGATAACTGCACGGGAGAATAGTTTCAGATTTTTGAAGTGAGACAATTACAAGATAACACAATAGAAGATTAATAGTGAATGATCTGAGTCCTATTTTGACAGCATTATGAATGAATTGTATAAAACACAACATATAATATTCTGCATACAAATTTTGACATGGATATTATTCCTTCCTATTGTTATTTATAATATATATACTTGAAGTGCCGACCACGTATCTAACCCATTTATCCATATCTATTAGTAAGTAATTCATCTTAGTTATTTGTTTTCATGTCGGAGTAATGAAGATACTAAAGCAGGGATATCCCAGTAAAGGATGGTAGTGGGCACTGGGACTTGAAGCAGCTAGGAAGCAAAAAATAATATTAGATAACCTAGATAGTAATATTTTTGAAATGGTGATGAGTAAACCACATCTCCATTTTTGCAGGTTATGTAGGATCCTTTTGTTTTAAATGCTTCATATATTACTTCAGAGGACAAATAAGTACATCAAGATTCAAGGTGGTTACACCATGCGAATAACAGGGGTCCCACGAAAATCGCAGTTTACAAAAGCTAAAATGACCAACATATGAGCCCAGTCCTCACAGGGAGGGACTCAACATCACAACAGAATGCACCGAGGCTAACTCTCAGGAGCAAAGCCAGCTCTTGCTCAAAGTTCCTCAAATCCCCTTAAGGGGGTGAGGATCCTCATTGAGCGTAACTGTTATGTAGGACTTGACAACTAATTGAACTAATTCTATAATACTAATTCTCAATCATGTACATGGAGAAGTTCAATTAGTTGTCAAAATCCTACATAACAGTTTCTTTCAATGAGTATCCTCATTGAGAGTAACTGTTATGTAGGACTTGACAACTAATTGAACTAATTCTATGATAGTAATTCTCAATTATATACATGGAGAAGTTCAATTAGTTATCAAAATCGTACATAACAGTTGCTTTCAATGAGGATCTTCATCTTCTTACTTTAGGGGATTTGAGGAGCTTTATGCCAGAGTTGGTTCTTCTCCTGAGAATAAACTTCAGTGCATTTCATCGTGATGTTGAGTACCTCCTTGTGATATATATATATATATACTGTGTCCAGCTATATTGTATTCAAAATTTTCTCAAAAACTTAGCCTAGTAGTAATTTTGAAGGTTTAATCACGGAAGGATTGCACAAAGGAGGGTATTGACACCAAAAGTAAATCGTTTCACAGCTTTGTTGCATGGGTTCCATAGTTCTGGAATTTTTGAAGGTTCAACTGTTGTATTTGGTTATCCTGAAGTTCAATTCACAAAATTTTTATTTTGGAGCTTACAAATAGTCCAGCAAGTTCTGTTGTGTGATGGGTTAGAACATCTATTTCCCGTTTCCAGATTGTGGGTTTTAGAGTTATTCCAGCTCCATTACTGGTTTTTTCCTAAGTTATCAGGAAACGGATATGGATCTGGATTTGCCAGATTTTTGAAAAGCCGAGATCCAGATACAGCTGGGAAACGCCAAGTACAAAAAAATATAATAATATTTAAAAAAAATTAAAATATATATTAAAAGTTAAGAATCAAAACCATTCTTGAATCACAACATTAGAACTGAAATCATTAAATCATTTGTAAATCTGTAGACTGAAATCATGATGCATCATCTCATAATATCATATAAAAAGGATAATAGTAAATATTAAATTGAGTGCCTATAGCCAAACTAATTTGCTACATTAGAAAGACGAACTGACAGACTTGAAGTTATGGCCTCACAATAGATTTTAGAGGCAAACTCAAAGATTTTAAAGCTCTGGCCTCACAACCTTAAAGTGTTAAAACTTGAAACTAAGATTGAGGTGGAGAGGTATTTCACTATTTGCTTAAATGTTAACTGTATAAATAATATAAGAATTAATAATTTAATTGTATAAAAGAAAACACAATGCATTAATAATTCAAATGTATAAATTATGCTGAAAACCCTTTGGGATCCGCGTGTGTGGGGTCGACAGAAATCATGATGCATTTCCAAAAGTTGGGATCCGTTTCTGATGCAAATGGAAACGTCTTGTTGGTAGATCCTAGCGTTTCTGGGCAGATCCGGATCCGGTTCCGAAACGCGGATCCGTGGATCCAACATCTAGAGGGGTCGGATCCGGTAACATAAGTTATTTCCAAGATAAATTTTATTATATGGGTTGTTTACTGTTGCACAAATAATTTGACCTAAAGTTTTCTAGATTTTCAAAACTCGTTGCCAGGAACTTTGGAATATTGTTTTGTTGTTTATTTTCCCTGTAAATAATCAGTTAGGATTTGCACATTGTCATCATAGTACTGACTCTACCAATGGACTTTCAAGTTTCTAATTGTTGCTAGTATTGTCTAAACCTATTTTTTAATATTTTGTCATCCATCTATCAATTTCCGTAACAGACATGCTAGGATGGCCACATTTGGGAAAATCAGTGTTGTCAGAGAATTGTTTCATGGCTACAATTTCTTAGGGTTCTAGTAGTGTTATATTGCCTCCATGCATAGTATTAATGATCAATATATGTAGTATGTACAGGACGATTCAATGTGTTTGAACAATTGGATTTGAATTTATATACTAAAAACTATTGTTACACTTATCACAATAATATCATAATTATTGTGATATTATCGCCAAAACCCACCTTGGCGATAATATCACCGATATTTAAATTATCGCAATGATTTGTATTTATTGTGATAATTTCCCTATTTTAATGACTTCTATTGTGGATGATCCGGAAGAATTCTCTCAAATTTCCCTATTTATCGCGAGTTGAATGAAATTATCGCCCTACTGCTTTCCAACCCGCTTTAAGACACAATTGTGGGTTCTTAAACATCATTTTGGAAAAGTTGCTAAGGGTGGTTGAGCTCTGAGGATATTGTGACCATTTTCCATCAAGCAAACAAGGGGAAATCTGTAGTTTTCAATGTTCATTTCCATCAACTAAGTATTTGTGGAGTGGCGATTTACTCCAATCTACCATATCCATATTCCCAGGTATGTAAAAAACTGTATGCTTTCATTTTCTTTGTGTTCCAAGTTTTAGTATAGGGTTTGAAATGTCCATTAGATATACCTCTTCTTTCCCTTTTTAAGGCGTTGTCTAACTGTTCTACGAAATGGCTTTTTTCGCCGAAATCTGGCAACATAAATCTGCATAAAATCACTATTTTTTGTTCTTTAAAATCCATTTCTGAATGCAGAAATGGATTCAGCATGCTGAAAAACCCCCAGGGTACTCGGATTATACATAAATAATCACTCAAATCAGTGGATCTAACAATTTCTCATCGGATTTCGGGCAAAGATCCCAGAAAATATCGCCAGAAAAAAGCCATTTCATAGGGGATTTAACACTTATGTAGCTATGATATTTTAATTGCTGCATTCTTTAAGTTTTTTGTGGACTTGGATCCTACATTTCCCCATTTGTTTTACCCCATAGGTTTACAAATTTAACCAATCCTCTACACATTTCAAAATGCCAAAGCCAATGGACCCAATGTGGGAGTATGGTCTACTATATGATGGTCCTAATAGAATGAGTCTGAATTGCAAGCTATGTGGAATAGAAATGTATTGCGGAATTAGTCGCTTGAGATACCACCTTACCAAAATCCCAAGGAATGAAGTGGGGATTTTCCCAACATCTACCCTAGAAATTGTCCATATTGCAAATCAATCAATCTTTTATATGAATATGAAGAGAGATTAGAGGGAAGAAATGAAGCTTGAGTTTGCAAATAAAACTTCAAGCATCTTAGGGGTGGGGGAAATCCAATCCCCGGGTTCACATTCCACAATTCCTGACCCCTCAACATCCTCACCTTTCTTTGTGTTGAGGTCAGTGGGTAGGGGACAACCTTCAATTTTGGTGATAGTGAAAACAAAGGAGAGGGAGGAGGCTGAAAAGATTGTGGCAAGATGTTTTCTATGGAGTGACATGCCATTCAATATAGTGTCCCCCACCTCTTGATGAAGAGGTCTGGAGAGACTCAGTAGTCTAGCTATCCCCACTAGACTATAGTCTCATGCATCATGGGGACAAAGTCAACCAGAAGACACTTCCTAAGCACAATGTTATATTACTGAGTTGACTTTGTGTGTGTTATCGCACAGTTTGTAGTTGGAGTGAAGGATGGGTGAAAGAAAGGCAAACTGGTGAAACAGAGACTATCCTACCACTATCACCTCAATAGGATAACTCTTTTTCTTTAGGGTGGTAGGCCCAGGGGAGATGTCCCTGGTGACTTAGGGTTTTGAGAAGGTAAAGGCTTATGGCTAAGTAAAAGTTCCCCCCCTCACAAGTCACCGCCGATCAGAAAGTCCGGCTAATCAGCTAATAAAGATAAAGATAACCATAAGTGTACCTACCCAGAACAAAGCAACAAGAAAACTATATATGTGCAAGATCACTTGCTGGTTAGTAATTCATATAATCAAGGACTTTCTGAATCAAAACAATTGATTGATAATATTGATGAAGTAAATTAATGATGTACAATAGCAATAATCACAATATATCACTTCACAATAAATGCTTAAGAAGAAACTTCACAATGTGCAATGGCAATTTATCATCAATGTAACAATACCAACATTAGAAGCAATGGTTTAGCCAATCTTTCAATTGCTTTAAAGATGTAATAAATGTTGCATGGATATGATTAAAACACAAGTAGATGACAACAACAATATGATTAGCAAGTGTTAGTCTAAGCTAGGGTTAGAAGGAGTTAATGATTGTTGAAAGTATTGGATGTTTGTGATCAAGGTACTCAAACATAGAAGGTCTTAGATCGATGCATTATTAGGGAAAATGAAGTCAACTAGTTGCAAAAATTGAAGGGACGAAATGATAGTGATAGGGCCAAAGACAAGAGGGATATGATGGTTGAATTGTTGCTAAGGCAAGGCTTCAGCCTATCAACCCTATGGGAAGACGGCTCACTAAGGTGTAGTAAACCTAGGCCTTAGTGCGTCTTCCTCCTTCTTTAACTTAAAAGGCAAATAAAAAACAGCTAGCTTGAAGGGTAAATGGTAGAGTGTTGCTATGGCAAGGCTCTAACATTTATCTTCAGAAAATAAAATGGATCTTAGCATAACTTAGTAGGGACTTGAAACAAGGACACCAACATGTGCTTATTCCCTAGGGTTTAATCCAACAAATTTCATTAAAATGCAAGTAAAAGATACAGTAACCATTCAAATAAAAGAAGGATTGCAGAAATTCACTTACATTCACCAAGCATTCATTTAGCCAAACCCTAGTTGTAAGCCTTCCACCAAGAAAATGCCAAAATAGCCAAGAAAAAGCCTCCTTCAACAAGTGTGCATCAATAATTTCAGCCAAAACCCTAAAGGAGGGCGCAAATTTCAGACCTCACACAAGTGTGAGTGAAAGATGATGAGAAAATGAGAGTTAAAACCCCCAATTTATACCATACCAATGACCTTAATTTAATTTTAGGTCACCAAAAGGCTCGTTGACCGCCTATTCAACTAGGGGGTCAACTCCATGTACCATGAAGAGATGCATCATCAGATGCTAATATGTCAAAGATTATTTGGTTCTACTAGGAAATTTATGCCTCCAGCACATATTTTTGTAAACGGAATTTCCGCACCCCTGCGTGGGTTAATAATGTAATAGGTCTCCTGGATCATAGTTGGGTCAGTTACTTTGGGATTTCTTCATTAGGAGAGTTCCTTTCACTGAGGGATTTTTATCCTCAGGTTATTAATTTGGCTTTTCAGCCTTATTAATTTCACTTGAGTTTTTCCCTCCCACCATGCAATAATTCCTCCAAAGTGGTGAAAGACGTTCTAATGGGGTTATCCTCTGGTAACTAGTGTTTAGAAATGATGTAAATGACCATGTATGACATCTTAGAAAGTTTCACGGAATTTCGTCGAGTCTAGATAGGTTTTTTTTAATTAATTAAAATTGCCTAAGGTTGGGTAATTTAATTAATTAATTTTAATTATTTTTGAGCAAATATTGTAAAAAACTAGGTCCTTGGGCTTTTGCTAGGGGTATTTGTGCTCAAAAGAAATGGAATGAGACCCCTTACACCCTTGAACCAAGTTTCAGCTCAGTCGGACAACTTTTGCTAGGTGTTTGTCCACCAGGAGTCTCAGTTAGTCAAAACAACAATTTTAATTGCTAAGTCATGACATAGGAAAAATGTCATTTTTGTAATTTTGAGCTAATGGGGTAAAGTAAAGATGGATAAATATGAGAGAGATGATTCCTAACCTACCCAACCCATATCCTAACCTTTTCACACCACCTTACCCACTCACTCACTCAAACCCTCACGCCCCCTAGGGGATTTGCACCCCCTTAGCTTGCAAAAACGTTTTAACTTGGATGTTAATGAGTTGTAGGCCCCTTTTTCCACATGTGCGCCCTTCCTAGCCTCCCACATCACCTATTTCTTGATCCCACACTCTAACTCACCCATCAACCTCACCAATCCATGCCAAAACCCTAAGTGGTGCGCCCCCTCCTTGAGATTCTCTCTTTTGCTTGGGTTTTGACACATGGCAATGATCCAAGAGGGGTTGTTTTGCCTCTAGAGGTATAAATACAACCCCTCCCTCACTCATTTCTTCACCATATCTTGAGCTAGTGTTATTCTACCGAATTTTCACCTCATCTCTCTCTCTCTCTTGTTCATTTTGCTTCCTTTCCATTTTTCTCTTGAGAGTGTTGGAGCAACATGTTGCTGCAAGACTCTCCTCTTGAGTAATAGAAAATATTTGGAGGATTTGAAGAAACAAAGAGTATTCTTGTTACTTCTTGCAACTATTGAGGTGATTTTGTTCTAGTTTTCTCCCTTGTGCATGCTTTAAGTTTATAGATCTAGAGTAGAAACTCCAAGCAAAGTATTTTGTTTGGATATATTTGTGGTGGTATTATCATAGATCTAGTGAAGTGTTTATTTGGGTATTGCAAAGTATTTTTTTTTACCATCTAGATCTACTCACAGTCTATCTATTTTTGTAGCATTTCTCACAAGATTTGCAGGTTTACCTCTAGGGTTTAGTTGGGATAGCCTCAAGGAAGAGTCTACTCTCAAAGCCAACCTAAAATCCATTGTTTTTTTCAGATCTGATTTTTCTGCATATTTCAGTTTGCTAACAATCATAGATAGGTCACTTTAAATCAACTTTTATTTAGATACTTGTATGTGAAAAATTTCTTCTTAAAAGCATAAATTTTTCTTGACTTTTGTGTGTTGTGCAACATTTCCAACAAGCAATAGTTTGTTGGTTTTTGCAGGTTCTTACCAGTTCTAAAGGTTATGATGCCCACTTTCGGTCACACAGCACCTCAAAGGTTCATCCTTTGATTGGGTAATGAAACTCACCTTTCTCCTACCTTTTTCTAGCATTGTAGCAAGCCCCCAGGAAGTTCCCTTGAGGCTTGCATTCTTGTATCTAGTTTCATTCATTGTAAAGTTATTTTTTCCTACACCCTGGGTGAAAGATTGGCATGGCCAACCCCCCAAAATCGCGAGGCTAGGGTTTAGTTTTATTTTTCATCATTTTTCATTTCTTTTGCCCCACTTGTCATTAGGACAAGGTTGTGTGACTAGGATTGTTTTAGTAGTAGTTTAATCTTTTTAATTTCCAACCCTCTTTGGCACAACAAAGGTAGGCTTGCCTCCACCTTGTGCCATTGTAAGTGGTTTGTTGTTTCTTGCTTTCCATTTCAAGTATCATTTTTGTGGTTGCCTACACCTTGGATGAGTAATTGGCAAAGCCAACCCCCAATATAGTATGGCTAGTTTAGTTATGTGTTTTTGATTTGCTTATGCTCATGTTTTAAAATCTTCTAGAAGTAGATCTCACACTCACATAACTAAATCTTAGCTTAAGCCCATGGAGGCATAGATTCATTCATATGCTTTAAATCTTTTATCTTGCAAGTTTTATCTTCATAGCATCTATCTTAATGCAATTCACACATGGGTAAATGGTGATGATTTAACTCTTTTCCATTGACAAGTTGTTCTTGTCCTTTAAAGCACTCATTTATTTTAAGCTTGCAAACAAAAATGAATATGTGAATGGTGTAGAAGTAACTCTTTCATTTCAACAAATCATTATATGTTTTATATGTGTTTACATGCTTCATTCTTATGATTTAAAACACGTCTTTTGGCTAGATAAAGTTTCGGTTTTGGCATTATTTCACTGTTTTTAGGCAAGTAAAAGTCACCTAAACACTCTTAAACACTTAAAAATACTTAGTCCATAGGTAGAACAACTTACTAGACTTAATAGGACACCTTAATTCACCATCTTCGCCATCTAAAACAGGGTTTGAGAAAGGAAACGGAAGGTGCTAGGCCAGGGACAGTCTCACGGTGTGCGGCATCCTTTTTAGGAGTACTCGGATCTTTAGGGTTGACCTGTGAAGCTAGGGTAGGCCTCGTCGCCTCACTTTTTGAGCATCCAATAGCCATTTGGTAATTGGGGGAGGAGAATTTTGGGTTGACACTTAGCTAGGAGTAACTTCAAAACATTAATAATCTTTAAGTAACTCATTAATTCACTAAGCATTTGGACACCATTTTCTTATTGGCATATCTAATGGTTGTTGTCTAAGCAATACTTGCAAGCACTCTTCACTTTTTAATTTTACATACAAGTCTATTTCCTTTGCTTTGTGGATTAATCATCTAAGTGTCATCTTTTATGTATTGTAGAACACTTATTCTTTAAAGTATATCTCATTTGTTAGTGTTCTTTATGGTGTGATCCCTCAAGAGGTTGCACATCCCACTTGGAGGCACTTTCTTGTTGGGTATTGAGTGTTGTGGTAGCCATTGTTAACCAGTCCAATAAAGTAAGTGCTATTGAGGCATGCTTGGCTTGATGTGTTGATGATCTCCATGCTTTGAATTCCTTTAATTCTTGCACATACAAGCACATGGTTAATTTGTATCTTTGTATCTTGTAGCTCTTAGACTTTTCTTGTTGTAATTTTGTATCTTGTTGTATATCTCTTGTTCATAATGACTGTAGCATCTATCATTTCGTTTTTCAGTTGTAAGTATTTGTATCTAACATTGTTGTGGAATAGTTGTACTTCTTTGTAATCTTTTGTAATCATTGTAATCTAAACCCCTCAAACATTAGTTGACCCCTTTGCCCAATCTTAGGCACTAATCTTAGTTGTCCTAGGAAAAGGCTTGTTTGTCATAAGTAAATCATTGCATCTTGCATTGCTCCCTTTGCATTATAGGTTAGTCTATCCCCCCAACTTGTAACTAACTAAAACCAACTCCTAGAACATAACGTTAATCACATCTAGTAACTAGGGTCTACCCCCCTTGGCTTCCCTAGGAGTAAGCCTAGACGGAAGAGGTTCAAGTCAAAGTGACAACGTGGACTATGAACCTAGGCATTATGACTCCAAGGACACACTAAGTGAGCAGGACTTAGCTCACGTTTGCAAGTGTGTATAAGGATGACAACAAGGATGACATGTCCAAAATACATAATAATATCGTTTTTACATTAAATGTCATAATCAAACCCTAATCAAGAAAATAATGAGGATGTCATGCCCTTTTAGGGTGACGTTATCCCTTTCTAGGGAAATGTTGGGCTCCTGGAGTAAAACATTAGGCCTCCTTGGGCCTCTGGAACAAGCTACACGTGCCACAACTGCCTCCCAAAACCTCCACAAATGTTGGATGACGTCATGACTATCTTGGATGACGTCATGGCCTTCCAAGGCCAACGTCCTGGTGGAAAAGGCACAACCCCCCTGGGTACAGGTCTGCTCAGCTACCTCTGGTGGAACGTCCTCCTCTTCCCCAATGAAAACCCTCTAACCTGTCTCTGCCCCCTACTGGGGTCTCAACATCCATCTAGTGGGCTCTCAGCCCCATGGAGGTCCAAACTAATCATCTCCCCATGTGTACCTATCCAATATAGTACCTGTCCATCGGGTATGATCCTGCACATCAACAGATACGCCCTCCATGGGCTCATAAGTCATAGGGATCATAGCAATGTCAATCACATCCAATCATCAATATTATAAAACATGTGTATAAGACCCCTTTTACTCAGTCAAATGCTCAAAGACATTATACAAATCTGCAAGCCAAGTTTGGAGGAAGTGACAGGGCATCCTATTGGGCTAGTGTTGACTGGATGTGGGATGTTTTCGGGAGAAATCAAATCCAATTCATGTGAGTGGATGAGATGGACAAGGGATGTCTAGAAAAGGGGTGCAGTGATAGCAGGGAAATGCATGTCTTACCCGTGGGTGCCTCTGTAGAGAGTGAGATGCACTTGTCCTGGATGCAAATGTTTCCAAGCCCATTCATGCCTTTTTATCTTTATTCTTTATTGTTTTTTCTTCAAGAAGCTAATCAGGGGACACTTCCCTGGCGTGGTGACCAGTGGTGGCAATGTTACCCACAAGCACTTTCACGGAAATGAAAAGGTTGGCTCATGATGAGACCCCCTTTCTCTTGGCTATGCCACCAAGAGCCACTACCCTGGCATGGTAACTAGCTGCTGGTAGTGTCATACCGCTAGATGCCTATGGACCTAATAGGATGGCTCATGATGGGACCCCCTATCCTCTGACTAGGTCTTGTTTTATTATTTTTTATGGGTCCCTATGTTTCTTGCTGAGAAGCCTTTTATTGCTTTCTCGGGGATCCCTGGGCGAAGCATCTCGAGGTTTTATTTTTAGGCTTTTATCTTTTTCCAGTTGCTTTTACCCTCTGGGACTTTAGCCCCTTCTTCCCACAAGGTAAGGTGCAACCCTTAAATAATTGGCCAACCCAATGCCCAGACCAGTGTAATGGGATGGATGAGTGGGAGTAAGATGGAAAATGGTAAGTATGATGGGAGCGGATGATGAATTTTCATGAATCCCCCAGTGGAAACTCAAAACCTATGGGCACAAGATTACTAGGGCATCCTATAATTCCCCCCAGACATGGTCAAGTGGATAAGTATAAGATCCAAGCACCCGTTAGAAACAAAAAGAACTAAATGCACATATTCAAAGGGTTTGAGGATCAGAGTGACACATACCATGATACCCAGACTCATTGCCTCATGGAACAAGATCCACTTCTTCTACAAGACCAGGCCGAGGTGATGGATGTTGCTGATGCTGACAAGGTGGAGGTGCTAAAGAAAAGAAAAGATGGGCCCTCTAGGGCCATGCTCAAGTCGACCTGGCTCTCGGTACTCCATGTCTAGGACCTGTGGGCCTCGAGACATAATCTCCTTAGTTATCCCTAAAGTGGGGGATAACATCTGGCTCCAACTCGGGGACATGTGCTCACTGTAGAGCGCATGAGAACCTCAACATCTCTGGCATAACCTGTAACCTGCTTTATCTCAACAAAAACTATCAGTAATCATTTGGGGTGGTGATATCACCCCTAACTCATATATATAAAACTAAAAGCAAGCATATGTACAAATGTGAAAGCAAACTATTCTAGCATGAAATGAAAATGGTATATACAATGAATGCAAATGCCTACCTACTTACCTCTACTTGCCTGTTGGTTGAATGCTAGGTGTAGTCAAATAGCCAGTGAAACCATCCTAGCAACATCTCCTCATACCTGCCCCTCTGCTTCATCATAAACCAAAGCAGTGATAAGTTAAGCACAAAAATAACATGAGTTAGAAAACGTATTGTATCATTGGAAATTGTAAGGTCTAGCTCATGGAGGCATGTGGGAGGGAAAAAGTGGTGCCAAGACATACTCTCAGGAAAGTGCTCAATCCATCTCAGAAAAGGATCGTGAAAAGTCAAAGGTTCAAAAGATCAACTCGAGGAGTCTAAATGTTGACTACCTTGGACATCTTCACAACTTGAGGCCTGAGAAGGGATTAGCAAGAATTGAAAGGATGATTGACAACTTCTTAAGGGGAAGCCGGAAAACTATGATAATAAGCTTCTTCTTGAGGTACTCAACTTTCCCCTAAAATCCAGAATGGGGTTTTGTCCTATAGGAGTCTTGGGATAAGGGACATGTTTCCAAACCATACGTTTAGTGACATAGCGAGGTAAAGTAATCAAAGGGAGGTGGAAAATTGTATCACAAGTATCCTGCTTTACGGAAGTATCTTGCTCACTTTCATCAAGATCTGAGCACAACGATGGTTGATAACTTTCTTCATAGAATAGATCTATGTGCTCAGACGAACAGTCATCAAAGTCCTCAAGGTATGACCGAAAATTACTAAAAGAGCGTAGCATTAAGTCATCCTTGGGTGTCTGAATAAAAATGGTAATCACGTCATGTTCTTGTTGCGAAATGTCAAAATTAGTAGTAACTTCATGCGATAAAGGTAAAGGAAACTTTTGGAAATGACCCTCAATGTTGTAAATGGGATCCCCATCATAGCCAATCATATCCCATTTACGCTTCCCGACATGTATGAATTCATTAATATTATCAACAAGGTCATCATTTTCATCATAACATGAAGGGTTTAAGAAATGCAACACTTCTTCACTTTCCACATCATAAGATAGAGAATCATTAAAAATTTGGAAAGGGAAGTAACTCACCTTGCTTACTTCTTCTTGTGCGGGGGCTTCAAGTATTCAGATATCTTCATTAAATGGAGAACTTGCCTCTACATCTTCTAGCTTGTCCAGGGGCTCTATTTATTCTTTACTATTTGAATCATAGAATAAGGTTTCATCAAAAAATTGGAAAGGAAAACGACTCACCTCATTCTCTTCATCTTTTGTAGGAGAGATATGATCTTGGAGAGCTTCATTGAATGGAGGAGCGATTACTAGTGTTTCAACTTCATAATTCACTTTTCTAGTTTGACTGCATTCTGTCGAATCATGGGAGAAATCTTGCTCCTCTTCAAGGGTTTGACAATTTCCTTCATAAATCTCTTCTTTCATATCAAGAGGTTCTTGGTATGGAGCATGATATACATCCCTGAGATATTCTACAATATCAGTGGTGAATCCTCCGTCTTCTAAGGCTATTGTGAGAACTTGAAGGGCATCTTAATACGTTTGGCAATGTGGTTTGACAAAGTCAATAAACCTACTGATGAGGTGTATGAAAGATGATATACCCCTATCTTCGCAACAATATTTAAACCAGTCTTACAAAAAGGATGGTAGAGAGAGTATGAATAACTTTACCATAACATACTCCCCTCTCAATTCTATCTCACTCATATACTCCAAAAAAATTACTATGTGAGGAACTGGGAGGCCCCAAAATCTTGGAAGGTTGCTTGACCATTTTGTTTCAAAACAAGTCGGGTATCCTTGAAGCCTTTTAAAATCAATAGTTGGATACACTTGCTCCCAGGATGCCATGATCCCATAACTTGGAAATATCACAGAATTGAGAGTAAGGTGGCACCTAGGAAAAGGTTAGTGGAGTCGCCAAATAATTTTCTTGAAATTATCAAAGGAATGAGGGAATCACCCTCAGTGGAGTCGCTAGGTAAGCTTTGTATGATAAGGATCTTTTGAGGAAAGGCTTACCGAAAAGTGTCGTCTTGAGGAGAATTGACTCAGTGTTCCCTGACAATGACGCCAAAATGTTATCGCACAGTTTGTAGTTGGAGTGAAGGATGGGTGAAAGAAAGGCAAACTAGCGAAACTGAGACTATCCTACCACTGTCACCTCAATAGGATAGCTCTTTCTATTTAGGGTGGTAGGCCCAGGGGAGACGTCCCCGGTGACCCGGGGTTTTGAGAAGGCAAAGGCTTATGGCTAAGTAAAAGTCCCCCCCTCACAAGTCACCACCGATCAGAAAGTTTGGATAATCAACCAATAAAGATAAAAATAACCATAAGTGTACCTGCTCGGAACAAAGCAACAGGAAAACTATATATGTGCAAGATCACTTGCTGGTTAGTACTTCATATAATCAAGGAATTTCTGAATCAAAGCAATTGATTGATAATATTGATGAAGTAAATTAATGATGTACAATAGTAATAATCACAATATATCACTTCACAATAAATGCTTAAGAAGAAACTTCACAATGTGCAATGGCAATTTATCATCAATGTAACAATACCAACATTAGAAGCAACGCTTTAGCCAATCTTTCAATTGCTTTAAAGATGTAATAAATGTTGCATGGATATGATTAAAACACAAGTAGATGACAACAACAATATGGTTAGCAAATGTTAGTCTAAACCAGGGTTTGAAGGAGTTAATGATTGTTGAAAGTATTGGATGCTTGTGATCAAGGTACTCAAACATAGAAGGTCTTAGATCAGTGCGTTATTAGGGAAAATGGAGTCAACTAGCTGTAAAAATTGAAGGGCCAAAATGATAGTGATAGGGCCAAAGACAAGAGGGATATGCTGGTTGAAGTGTTGCTAAGGAAAGGATTCAACCTATCAACCCTAGGGGAAGACGACTCACTAAGTTGTAGTAAACCTAGGCCTTAGTGCGTCTTCCTCCTTATTTAACTCAAAAGGAAAAGCAAAAACGACTAGCTTGAAGGGTAAATGGTAGAGTGTTGCTATGGTAAGGCTCTAACATTTATCTTCAGCAAATAAAATGGCTCTTAGCATAACTTAGTAGGGACTTGAAACAAGGACACCAACATGTGCTTATTCCCTAGGGTTTAATCCAACAAATTTCATTAAAATGCAAGTAAAAGATATCATAACCATTCAAATAAAAGAAGGATTGCATAAATTCACTTACATTCACCAAGCATTCATTTAGCCAAACCCTAGTTGTAAACCTGCCACCAAGAAAATGCCAAAATAGCCAAGAAAAAACCTCCCTCAACAAGTGCACATCAATAATTTCAGCCAAAACCCTAAAGGAGGACGCAAATTTTAGACCTCACACAAGTGCGAGTGGAAGATGATGATAAAATGAGAGTTAAAACCCTCAATTTATACCATACCAATGACCTTAATTTAATTTTAGGTCACCAAGCCCCCTAGGCACAAGCCCCCTAGGTACAATTCTGCTCAACTGCCTATGGTGGAACATCCTCCTCTTCCTCGGTGCAAACCCTCTGACCTATCTCTGCCCCCTGTTGGGGTCTCATCATCCATCTGGTGGGCTCTCAGCCCCATGAAGGTCTGAACTAATCATCTCCTCATGTGTACCTATCCAATATGGTTCCTATCCATCGAGTATGATCCTGCACATCAACATATACGCCCTCCATGGGCTCATAAGTCACAGGAATCATAGCAATGCCAATCACATCCAATCATCAATATTATCAAACATGTGCATAAAACCCCTTTTACTCAGTCAAATGCTCAAAGACATTATACAAATCTACAAGCCAAGTTTGGAGGAAATGACAGGGCGTCCTATTGGGCTAGTGTTGACTGGATGTGGGATGTTTCTGGGAGAAATCAAATCCAAGTCATGTGAGTGGATGAGGTGGACAAGGGATGTCTGGACAAGGGGTGCATTGATAGTAGTGAAATGCATGGCTTACCTATGGGTGCCTCTATAGAGGGTG
>SNQJ01S0107635.1:4784-18765 GCA_010110895.2 Picea sitchensis | reverse complement strand
GACTGGATGTGGGATGTTTCTGGGAGAAATCAAATCCAAGTCATGTGAGTGGATGAGGTGGACAAGGGATGTCTGGACAAGGGGTGCATTGATAGTAGTGAAATGCATGGCTTACCTATGGGTGCCTCTATAGAGGGTGAGCTGCACTTGTCCTGGATGAAATTGTTTCCAAGCCCATTAATGCCTTTTTCTCTGTATTCTTCATTGATTTTTCTTCAAGAAGCTAATCAGGGGACACTTCCCTGGCATGGTGACCAGTGGTGGCAATGTTACCCACAAGCACTTTCATGGAAATGAGAAGGTTGGCTCGTGATGAGAGCCCCTTTCTCTTGGCTATGCCACCAAGAGCCACTACCCTGGCATGGTAACCGGATGCTAGTAGTGTCATACCACTAGATGCCCATGGACCTAATAGGCTGGCTCGTGATGAGACCCCCTATCCTCTGACTAGGACTTGTTTTATTATTTTTTATGGGTACCTTTGTTTCTTGCTGAGAATCCTTTTACTGCTTTCTCGGGGATCCCTGGGCAAAGCATCTCCAGGTTTTATTTTTAGGATTTTTTCTTTTTCTAGCTGCTTTTACCCTCTGGTTGTTTAGCCCCTTCTTCCCACAAGCTAAGGTGGAACCCTTAAATAATTGGCCAACCCAATGCCCGAACCAGTGTAATGGGATGGATGAGCGGGAGTAAGATGGAAAATGGTAAGTATGATGGGAGCGGACGATGAATTTTCATGAATCCCCTAGTGGCAACTCAAAACCTATGGGCACAAGCTTACTAGGGCATCCTGTCATCCCCCCCAAACATGGTCAAGTGGATAAGTATAAGATCCAAGCACCCATTAGAAACAAAAAGAACTAAATGCACATATTCAAAGGTTTTGAGGATCAGAGTGACACATACCATGATACCCGGACTCATTACCTCATGGAATAAGATCCACTTCTGCTACAGGACTAGGCCGAGGTGATGGATGTTGTTGTTGCTGACAAGGTGGAGGTGCTGAAGAAAAGAAAAGATGGGCCCTCCAGGGCCATGCTCAAGTTGATCTGGCTCTCGATACTCCATGTCTAGGACCTGTGGGCCTCAAGACATAATCTCCTTAGTTATCCCTAAAGTGGGGGAAAACAATGTGAAAAAGGGTAACTCAATGAAAGAAAAGGCAAGGTGGAGTTAAGCTAGGAGTTAACCCTAAGGGTTAACTAACTCAACAAAAGAATAGACTGGAGGTATAAAAGAAAGGAAGGGTGCACTTCTAAGAAATTCTGGATTATTATCATATTTTTCATTGGAGCTCTTGAGCACAAGCAGTTTTGAGGGTTTTGTGAATAAAACCCTAGAGATCAACTCGGTGGTGAAATATCCCACCTTTCTTGATCCAAGATTGGTCTTGGAGGTGCAACAATCCTCCCACACCATTCTACAATGTTACATGGGTTAGATATATTGGCAAAGGTAGGCTAGTGCACAACCTAGGGGGTTTCCAGCAAGAGGGCACACCACCTTGTGAAGATTAGTTCAATCTGAAGTAAGGAGGAATATTTTTGGCAAAGGAACATTTGGGTTTTCTTCATATGGTCCACGACATCAGTTCTAGTCTATTCAGGAGGAGGATTTCCTAGCAGATTATTTCCTGGAGCTTGGCACGACTTGGAGGAGAGAGGGGCGCACTGCAGAAGTTGGTTTTCATCATTTGGTGTCCCATATCTTCATAGATCATCTTGAAACTTCACCAACTGGATTGTCTTGGCACGATCTATCATTCTGGTAAATTTTATAGCAGTTGGAGGCTTCTAGAGGTGAGGTTGAAATATTGGAGATTCAGTCAACCAGAGGGGCACAAACCAGTTGAGGGTCTACTCATTTGGAGAGCTAGAAATTCATCCTTCAGTCTGATACTTTGCCAGGGGGTTCTAGTAGCCCGATCTACATTCCAGGGAAGTTTTGAGGCATTTGGAGCACAAGAAGAGGAGGGCTGAAACTTAGGGGGTCTGTAGCTACCAGGACAGTGCGCAACTCATCCAGTTGGAGGTTTTTGGCACTATATTGGATCAGGGTCCCATATCATCATTCTTCTCTTGCAACTATTATCCTTTAGAGGCTTGGATATTCTCTTCAAAGGGCCTTGGGAAGGCTATTATCATTGTATTGGCTATTATTGTAGCAGCTGGCATCCCATTTTGGATATTATTGGGGTTTTCTTCTAGATCTGCAGATCTCTTGTTACAAGGATCTATATACTATCTAAATAAAGGTCAGATCTGACATTATTGGCTCTATGTTAGTGTTCCTTATCATATCTTGTCTCGAAAAGTAACTCACCATTTTTATTTCTTCTTGTGCAGGAGCTTCGAGGACTTGGGTGTCTTCAACATGCATCATTGTTTCATCCTCATGAGTTGCCCCCACATCTTCAATTGTACAACAAGGAAGATCTATCTTGCTCGAGGATTCCATTTCTTCTTCCTTCTCTTAATCATAAAACAAGGCATTATCAAGATCCTGAAAAGGAAAGTGACTAACCTCATTCTGTTCTTCTTGTGTAGGGGGAAAAGACATGTGGATGGCTTCATCAGAGAGAGGAGCACACATCAATACTTCATCATCTTGTTCAGGTTCTAGCTCCTCAACTATGTCTTCAGTAGTCCTTTTCTCTTCCTTGTGGGATTGGAAAACCTTATCAAGATCTTTCCCCTTAGTCTCTTGTTGGTTGATACTTTGTTTCCCTTCTTCTTGGAAATCAACAGTAAGGGTCTCAAGGGAAACTAATCTCTCCAAACTAAGAGTGTCTTGGGTACCTTTGGGGTCATCAACTTTGGTTCCTAGAGAGAAGATGTGTTTTCCCTTGGACAAAGAGATATTTTCCTTGATTTGCTTGGCCATGTAATAGGCATCATTGATTGTTTTTGGCCCCTTTTTATTTAGGAGGAACCCTAAATGCACTAAGAGTGCATTGGTATAGAGATACACAAGGTACTTGTCTCTAGGATAATGGCTTCTAGGAATCTGATATAGAAATATCTCAAACCTACCCTGGAAATCCCTGACAATCTCATTCTCAATTTGTTTTACATATTCGAGTCTTTTCAGTAATGTTTGGATATCTTCCAATTTCATACCCCATTTTTTGAGAAAGGTTTCTTCTAGCTAGTCCATAGATGTGATGCTAGAAATAGGGAGATTATCATACTATTTCCTAGCATTTCCATGAAGAGTGGCAGAGAAAATTTTCATTTCCAAATCTTCAGCATCATCACTGATAGGATGGAGTTGAAAGAAACCCCAAAAATCACCCATGTGATAGTCGAATCTCTCCCCATCACTACCAGTGAATCTAGGGAGCCAATTCTCGTACTTCGGGGGCATTTGTCAAGGATATCTCAGGATTTTACTCATGTCTAAAGGTTTGAAGTTTCCCGGGTCCCATTGAGAAGTCATGGTTGGCTTCGTCATTAATGGAGTCGCCAGATAATTTTCTCGAAATTATCAAAGGGATGAGAGGATCACCCTCACTGGAGTCTCTAGGTAAGATTGTAAGATAAACATTCTTGAGGAAAGGCTTATCGAAAAAAGTGTTGTTTGAGGAATATTAACTCAGTGTCTCCGAAAACGACACCAAAATGTTATCGCACAATTTGTACTTTGATCAAAGGAAAGGTTAAAGGAGAGAAATTTGGCATAACTGGAGACTATTCTATCACTATCACCTCAATAGGATGTCTCTTTCTATTTAGGGTGGTAGGCCCAGGGGAGACATCCCCGGTGACCTGGGGGTTTGAGATGGAAAGGTCAAAATGGCTAGATAAAGATCCCCTCTCACAAGTCACCACCAATCAGAAAGTCCCTAGTTTTATAACCAATGAAATGATAATATGTCAAGGTGTACCTACCCGGAACAAAGCAACAAGAAACTATATATATTGCAAGTACAACTTGCTGGTTAGCACTTCATAAAATTGTAGACTTTGTCAAATAAAGCAATTGACTTATAATGATGAAGTAAACAGAAAATTATAACAACAATACTGATGAAGCAATACTTCACATTAAATGCCTTGAAATAGCTTCAAAATGACTAAGAATCATCAACCATTGAAATCATAATATTAGCATTTATTAGAAGCAAACAAGACCATGTATAAATTGTCCTTTTCAACTTCTTTTAGAAGCTTTTAATGCTGAAATTAATGGTTGTAGTTTACTTTAGTAACAACAACAATAATGTTAGTAGGTTAGGCTATTCTAGTGTTAGAAATGGTTAGTAGGAAGCTCAAAGTATAGGTTTTGATGGTTGTTTTGATCAATCATTCAACAAGAGGACTTAGACTAGTGCTTTAGGGAAAATGGATTCAATGATGTGGCAGGAGATGTTGACGAGGAATACTGATAGTAGGAGAGTCAAAGACAAGAGATATTGATAGATTGGAGTGTTGGTAACCCAAGGCTCTAATTATCAAACCCTAGGGGAAACTAGCTACTAAGGTGTAGGTAACCCTAGGCCTTAGTAGATTTCCTCCCTCTTTAACTCAATGATGAAGTAAAAATAGGATAAGATGAAGCAATGGATACTAAGTTGTTGCAATGGAAAGGCCTTAGCAAATGCTTCAAGAAAAATGGCCTCTTGACAAGATCTAGTAGGTGAAGGCTTTTAAAGCTAGGACAATAACATGTGCTAGTCTTCCTAGGGTTTAATCAAGCAATTTCATAACCTTTAATGTAAATGCAAGATAAATAATTCTATAACCATTCAATTAAGAAGAATTGCAGAAATATCACTTACATTCATCAAGAATAATCAAGAAAAACCCTAGTTGAACACTTCCACTAAGAAACTTGTCAAAATACTCCAAGATTTAGCCTTCCTCAACAAGTGCGCCTAAAATTTCAATGAAACCTAGACGGAGGGCGCAAATTTCAGAGATCCTCCTGAGTGTGAGTCAAAGATGATGGAAAATAAGAGTGATTTTCCCCTTATTTATCCAGTTACAATGACCAGAATTAGATAAAAAAAAGCGACATGGCCTCTTACACACAATATCCAGTTTTTACATTAAATGTCATAAATAAACCCTAAATCAAATATAAAAGATGACATCATTCCCTTTTAGAGGGTGATGTTGAAGCCCTTTGGAAACATTGGCCTCTTGCAGCAAAACGTTAGGCCCAAGGCTGTTAGGAGTGCAGAGCGGGAGCGAGAAGCACAAATTTTCAAAAATCTCTGGGAGCGGGAGCGTTTCGGGAGTGTTTTTATATAATACATAAAAATATATATTTTGATGCATATATATATATATATAACATGCAGAATGTTGAATCAATTGCAAAAACATGAAAACATAGATATAAGATCATTTAACTAATTGATTAGTGATGAATCCATGATCATTAATGCATCAACCATTTAGTACATACTACATACTACACATATAAAATCAATCATAAATATATGTGGGACTCAACATTAAAAGCATCATAAGTTATAACATCAATCCTTAAAAGCATCATAACATCAATCATTAAAAGCATCATAACATCAATCATTAACTTCCAAGGTAAATTGTCATATGATGTTTTACTTAAGTTCACTTCATAACTTCATTGTTTATAGAATAAAGCCATAATAAAGAGTGGAGCTCAAGACTCAAGACAAAGTACTAAATTTAGAGACTACTTCTAAACATGAAACAAAAGAATCTAGCAGTACTAAGTACTATGCTCTAACTTTCCTGTGAGAAACTTCTAGTTTCTTCTCACAGTGATCTTTGGTGGAGGAGAGCAGTGGGAAGTGATCATGGAACACGACCAACAACTGAATGGCCCCACGTGACAATGGATGTTGTGTAGATAAGGTAAAACTGATGAATATGGAACCCTTGTAGTGGATGGGGGTGGCATGTCTCCTCTAGAAATATGATCACCATCATGATCACTCAAAATCTCCTCTTGCAAAGCTCTAAAACAATGGTTCCATCCTGTCAATTAGTCTCTTTGGTTTTTTGTCCCAAGTCTGTCTCTTTTACAAAAGCATTTATCTGCATCCTTAGTAATGCGACAACAACCTCAAGTTGCTTAATGCACATAAAACAAGCTTTCACACTTGATGCGCATTGAAGTTGTTTCTCTTTACTGTGGGATGAAGCTATAGGTGCTCAACACCTCTCTGCAGAAGAGGTGTTAATGACCTGAGAAATCACCTTAACCATCAATTTATGCAAATTTTTGGTAGGGGAGACATACATGTCCCACCATTCGATAGCACCCAACCTGTCTTGATCTTTGGTTTGCGTGCAAGTTACCAAGACTCCATGCTCATTGATGTACATGCTCAATTCGCTTTGTGCCCAGGCACCTCTTTATCCGGTACCAACTTGTCCAATGAAAGAATATATCCATTTTTCACCTCTGGATGTGTGTGGTTTTCTCCTTCCCCACCCCTGGGTGTTGGTTGGGCCAACCAAGGTGAAGAGTATTTTAGGGTAAGGACATATGCAAGGGCATGGAGTGGAACATTCAAATTATCCCACCTTTTGAACACAGGTTTATGGATATGATCATACAAGATCATGGCGACTCCTAATGTCTTTGATTTGGCCTAGCATGTTGTCCATATGCTCATGCTAGCTTCAATCATCGGTCCAATCTGTATTTGCAGGCAGAATCATAATGTAAATGGGTTTGGTGGTGTAGAATATACCGAACTTATTGCCAAAAATGGCCATCAAAAAACTGTGTCCTCCACCTCCAGAAAGTCACTTCTCTCTCGAGATCTTGGGATGTAGTCCTATCTTTATATCCTGCAGATCACTCGAGGCCATGCCAGCCAATGCCTCTCTTACCTTCAATTGACACTTGAAGGTGAGATAATAGCTAACAAATCTGGTCTTTGCAATCTTTATTAACTCCAACTTGGAGTGACTGAAAAAAATGTAGTGGGCCATGCTAAGATTTATTACCAATCATAAATCATCTTCTTCCCTCTCCTATAAAAATCACCAATCCATCTATAATCATGGTCCTTTCATTTAATGATATCATGCATCAAAAAGGTTCATTATGTGAACCAAACACCACCATATTAAAATATATTAGGGGTACCTATCTTCAATGATTACTCTTGCTACCTTACAATTTAAACGTTATCAGTGATGACTTGAATGACATTTGTAGAGGACTAATCTCTTGAATGGTTTTAAACAAGGCATTTATTAATCCCTGTTTTGTAGCGGTCTGAGTAGTCATGGGCTGGAAGGAAGATCGCACCTCTCTTAGACACAACAAGAATATTTACCAATGGCTTGCCTTTCACATTGTCCAACCATCGGAGACAATTGATACCCCATTTAGGTTCCACTCATTTGTAAAATTTTCCGAGAGTACCTTTGATTTTGGCTCTTTCCCTGTCAAGTCCACGGTTCTAGCTTGCCACAGGCTCCTATAACCTTGAGGGGCTGTGGCTTGGACATTTCATGCCAATATGGTGAGCGAAGAGACGATGAATGTTATACCACGGCCATATAGGAAACCTGTAAACTTTTGCATCAACATCATCTCTACAACCTTTGTCATGGAATTCTGATAGTTTTCTAGGTGAAGATGAAGGTGAGAATGCACTGGCATGGGGGGATGCCTTTGACCATTGAACATTCTTCCTGCATTCTCGGGTTCACCTTGGTCTTTTGGCTTTGTTTATACTACCTCCTCTTCCCTTTGGTATTTAAGTCTATCTTTGGAATCGATACTCTATGCTACCTCCTCTTCCCTTTGGTATTTAAGTCTATCTTTGGAATCGATACTCACACAGGTTTTGATTCCTATATTCTTACCTTCATCCCAGTACATAGGCCCACATAGATGCTTTCTCACACGGGTATAGGAACCTGTGTAATCTTTATGACAATGGTGGCATATAAATTTCCCTATTCCACCCCCTTTCCCTCCACTAAGCTTAGTGACATACTTCCATAGAGGTGTGTACCTGTCTTTTTATTTTTGGGGATCCTGACCATCACTGTCATTTTCATTGTCTCCATCCCCTTCCATTCCTTCCTCCTCTCCTTGGTATGTGTTGTCCACTTCTATTTCTTCATCATTATCATGGGTAGGCCTAGGCCTACGTGAACCTCCCACCACCATCATTATAATAAAAAAAGGAACTGAAATGGCACACCACATTGACATCAACATCATGAATGTTGAACCTTGGCCCTTGATAAAAAGTTTCTACCTGCAATAGAATGATGGAGGAGAAATGGGAAAGAGTAGGAGAAGAAACTAGTTTACAACACATGCAGTTAAAAAAAAAAAAAACAACAAAGAAAAATGGGCACCAAGAGCCTACCTCGTTAGCTCTCTAATGGTGGTTGAATATGACTATGGTAGCCTTCAATCTCCCTTCCAAGCTCTCACAAATGGTAGCCTTCAATATCCCTTCCAATCTCTCACAAATGGTAGCCTTCAATCTCCCTTCAATCTCCTCAAGAACTAGCAAGAACCCTCTCAAGAGTAAAAACCCTCTTATCAAAGAAATGGATGAAATGTGAAATAGAATGAGAAAAATGGGAGTGAAAGAGTGTTTAGTAGTCTTAGCTAACCCTAGGCTACCTTTACCATGAGTCATTTCTCCAAAAAAACAAAAAATGACCAATTTCCTCCTCCTCACGCGCGCGGGCTCAGGGAGCGTTTTTTTCCCTTGGGAGCGCTCAGGAAGAGTCCAGGGAGTGAACGCTCCCTCCTCAGGGAGCATTCTCTCCCTGGACGATCCCTGAGCGCTCCCTCAAAAACCAAGGAGCACGCTCCCTAAAAACGCTCCCGAAGGGGAGCGTTCAGGGAGCGTGCTTGGGAGCACACTCCTTGAACGCTCCCCTTGGGAGTGCGATTCAAGAGTGGGTTCAACGGGGGGGGGCACTCCCCCATAGCCTTGGTTAGGCCTCCTTGGGCCTCAGGATCCTGCCACACATGCCACTTGGCACACAACTGCCTCCAAAGTATCCAAAATGCTGGGTGAACTGGGTGACGTCATGGGCCTTCTAAGGCCTACATCATGGTGAAAAGGGCAAGACCCCCTTGGGTCCAGGCATGCTAGGTTATCCCTGGTTGAACTTCCTCCTCTCTCTCTGGTGAAAACCCATGATCTGTCTCTGCCCCTAGCTGGGGTCTCAACATCCATCTGGTGGGATTTTAGCCCCATGGAGGTTCGAAATAATCATCTCCCCATGTGTACCTGTCCATCGGGTGTGGCCCAGCGACATCAAAATTACGCCCTCCATGGGCTCATAAGTCACAGGGATCATAGCAATGTCAATCACATCTAATCATGAAGTTATTTAAACATGTGCATGAAACCCCCTTTACCGAGAAAAGTGCTCAAAAAAATTATGCTATTCTGCAAGCCAAGTTTGGAGGGGACTCTAGGATGTCCTATTGGGTTAATGCTCATTGGATGTGGGATGTTCCCTGGTGAAGTCAAAATCAGGCCATGTGAGTGGATGAGGTGGTAAGGGATGTTTGGGCAATGGGTGCAGTGATAGCAGGGAAATGTATGGCTTACTTGTGGGTGCCTCTGAAGAGGGTGAGATGCACCTTGTCATGGATGCAAATGTTTCCAAGCCCATTGATGCCTTTTATCTTTTATTGCTTTTTCTTTCAAGAGACTAGTTGGGGGACACTGCCCTGGCATGGTGACCAGTGGTGGCAATGTTACCCACAAGGATTTCATGAAAATGAGAAGGTTGGCTCGTGATGAGACCCCCTTTCTCTTAGTTATGCCACCAAGAGCCACTACCCTGGCGTGGTGACCAACTGAATGGTAGTGTCATACCGCTACATGCCCATGGACCTAATAGACTGGCTTATGATGAGACCCCCTATCCTCCAACTAGGTCTTGATTTATTATTTTTTTATGGGTCCCTCTGTTTCTTGCTGAGAAGCCCTTTATTGCTTTCTCGGGGATCCTTGGGAAAAGCATATCAAGGTTTCATTCCTTTGGCTTTTATCTTTTTCCAGCTACTTTTACCCTTTGGGCCTTTATCCCCCTCTTCCCATAAAGTAAGGTACAACCCTTGGATATTTTGACTAACCCGATGCCCGGACCAGTGTATGGGATGGATGAGCGGGAAAAAGATGAAAAGTGGTAAGTATGGTGGGAACAGACGATGACCTATCATGAATCCCCCCAGTGGAAACTCAAACCCTATGGGAACCAACTTACTAGGGAAACCTATCATTCCCCCCATGTGTGGTCAAGTGGAAAGGCATAAGGTCTAAGCACACGTTAGAAGCAAAAAGAATTAAATGCACATATTCAAAATTTTTAAGAATCTGAGTGACACATACCATGATACCCGAACTCATTACCTCATGGGGCAAGATCCATTTCTGCTACAGGACCTGGGTGATGTGATGGATGCTATTGCTGCTGACAAAGTGGAGGCATTGAATAAGAAAAGGATGGGCCCTCTAGGGCCATGCTCAAGTTGATCTAGCTCTCGGTACTCCATGTCTAGGACCTATGGGCCTCGAGACATAATCTCCTTAGTTATCCCTAGGCTAGGGGATAACATGAAGGAGAGCAGATATTGTAACATCTTGGATTGCATTTGCTTGAGGACAAGCAATCTCAGACAGGGAGGGTTGTAATGTCCCCGTTGGCCTAGGAGTCATAAGGAGTGGTTCCGCTAGCCTAACTTGGTTCCCGTAGGCTAAGTCGGAAAAGTTACCTAGGGAACTCAAATTTTGCCTAGGAAATACCTTTATAAAGTGAAAAAAAGGAAAAAGGGGGATATGGGTCTTAGGCAAATGAAGTCATTGAAAAATTATAAAGTCCGCAAGAATAAAGTGACTTTAAAAATAAAATAAAAGTAAAGTGAGCGGGAAATAACTCAATTGAGAAATAAAAGAGGGGAAATGAGGAGGCGCCCCTCATTCTGGCATTTTCTCATTTGGAAAATAGATTTGAGAGCTCTTGAGAAGAGAGTCTAGGGTTTTTGGAAACCCTTGTTTATCTACTGGTTTCAGTGTTGCAACGACACCCTAGCTGGTCCTAAGATCGGAATCACTTAGATTTCGACATTGTGCTTCATTACCAGAGAAGATTATCAAACCTACTCACAACGGTGGAAGGTTTTGGGAGATTTTGTGGCAGAGAAAATGAGTTATTGCTTGGAAGCTGAGTTCTTCATTATCTTTTGGGCCGAGCTCCTCTTTTTGGCTGAGTTCTTATTTGCTGGGTGCTATATTCTAATTTCTGGGCACATTCCTTTATGTGTTGGGTGCATTTTACCTTTGATTGAGCCATTGACTCATCTAAGGGGGTCAAGATGATCAGTTCTGGCTCGTTTTTATTTATTGTGGACTGATATCTCTACGTGGGGAAGCAATTTAGACATCGGATTGAAGCTTGGAGGGGTCTACTTCATTCTTGGGTTATTTGTTCATTGCTTGGAGTTGTTTTGATTGGGAAAGTCGTGCTAGCTCTATGGACGAATTTATTAGTAGCTGGGGTCGAGTGTCTTTCTCTAGAACTATCAGACTTTTATCCCTTGCTTTTGTACCAGAATGCTCATCTACAACCATTAAACTTCATTCTTATTGAAGGGGTAGCCTACAACCATTATAAATCAGTGTTGGTTGAGTTCTTTAGAAAGTGGGTTGATCTGGTCACTACAGGACCATACACATCCCCCTGAACTGTTATATGTTACTGTTGTGTGGGTAAAGGTGTTTACAGGCCTGTAGATTCAAGGAAGATTGATGTTGTCTATTTCTTGTTCCATACACTAAAACTCAATATTCAAGAAGGGAGACTTCAGAAGATATACACCATGTTCTTTAATCTCTTATTGTGTGTGGCTATTTGAAATTTCTTTATGTATTTCTCTTATTAAATAAATAAAGGAAGCAATTATTATGGGCAGTGTCATTGTCCCTTGTGTACCCAAGCTATTAAATAACTGATATATCATGGCATGACATTACACATAAACTGTTTGTGTTAATATATGAACCACCAAACAAAGTAAAACACTTCAGCTTTGAGAAAAATATAAATATTAGCCCAGAGGAATTTTACACCCATGTTGATGTTTTTGTAGTTACACGAGGTATTAACCTCCATGGATAAACCTTTGACTAGAATAGAATCTTCTAGAAGCAAGAGAAAACCTAAACAGATGTGTGAAAACCCTGGAAGACAAGTTGACTCAGCAGAATAAGTAATTTTGAAATATTATATGCAGAAAAGGACAGGTCGGCCCTGCTTGAAGAGACCTGTTCACCTGGCGAGATTAGTATAAATAGGAGGCACTTGAGCTCATTTGGTAACACACACACTCAAGAAAGTGGTGCGTAAGTCTAGAGGAATAGTGCACCTGTAACGACTACAACTGGGTACTGGTCTTCGTCTATGGTTTGGGACTTTCTGCTTTGTGCACTATGTTGACTACCTCTCCAACACAGGTGGTCAACTCATGTTCCATGAAGAGATGCATCATTAGATGTCATGTTGTCGAAGACTTTTGATTCTACAGGGCAATGTTTGGCCCCAACACTTTATTTTGTAATTGGAATTTCCACACCCCTGCGTGGGTTAATAATGTAATAGGTCTGCATGAGTCATGTCTAGGTCAGTTACCTTGGGATCGGTTCACTGGGAGAGTTCCTTTCACCGAGGTTTTTTTATCCTCAGGTTATCAGTTGGGCTTTTCAGCCTTATTGATTTCCCTTGAGTTTTTCCCTCACACTTGCAATAATTCCTCCAAAGTGGTGAATGACGTTCTAGTGGCCTTATGTTTTGGTAACTATTATAGGGAATTATTGTAAATGACCATGCAAGACATCTTAGAAAGTTTCACGGAATTCTGTTGAGTCTAAGTTAGATTTTTTAATTAATTAAATTTCCCTAAGTTTGGAGGTTTAATTATTTAATTAATTAATTATTTTTGAGCAATAATTGTAAAAACTAGGTCCTTGGATTTTTGATAGGAGTATTTGTGCTCAAAATAAATGGAATATCACCCCCTACATCCATGGACCAAGTTTCAGCTCAGCCGAACAACGTTAGCCATGGGTTTGTCCACCCGGAGTGCCAGTCAGTCTAAAACAACAATTTTAATTGCAAAAGTCCAAACATGGAAAAATGTAAAAGTTGTAATAATGAGTTAGAGGATGTGAAAAGTTGAAATGATGGTTAGAGAGAGACCCCCTAAGCATTACATTACCCTCCCAACCTTTTCCAACCTATTCTAACCCCTTACCCACCTTCCACACTCAAAAAGTCACGCCCCACTAGGGGGATTGACGTTTTTCCTTTTTTATTAATTTTGTGGCTTGAGCGTGGCCCCCCTCTCTTGAGATTTCATTTCCTTTAGCCTCCACGTCACCCCTAGAGGTGATCCCACTCCCTCCACCTCACTCATTCCTTCCATTTTATTTTTTTTCACCCTTGTGGAGCGCCCTCCAAGGAGAGTTACGCCCCCCTTTGTAGATCTCCAATGAAAATTCATTTTTTTATCTGCTGGAGGTTCTTCTCTTTTCCTAGCATGGATCCCACAACTTCTCCCATGAATTTGTGTGATCCCAACCTCACCTCACTCATCTCAACCCTCCTTTCCCTTTACTTCATCCCAAGAGGTGCGCCCTCCAAGAGGAGTTGCGCCTTCCCTCTTCTTGAAACTCCACCAAATATTTTTTAAAAATTATTTGTGACTCTTCACTTGCTTTGGCATGGATCCCATGCCTCTCACACACCTTTTTCTTGATCCCAACCATTTTTCTTTTTTTTTCTACACCCTAAATCTATTCTGCAAACCCTAGGTGGTGAGCCCTAGCCTTGAGATCTACCCATTTTCTTGGTGGTGGACACTTGGCTTAGATCAAAGAGAGGTAGGTTTGCCTCTCCAAGTATAAATAGATCTCATTTCTCACTCCCAACTCACCATATCTTGAGCTATTGTTATGCTACTTGATTTTCGTCTCTCTCTCTCT
>SNQJ01S0107634.1:29617-45635 GCA_010110895.2 Picea sitchensis | reverse complement strand
ATAACACATCAGTGCTCCCTCCCAACCTGGGAGTAATATCTTCCTTTTTCAATAAGGAAGTTGTCTCCACGAGCCCCAACTTGTTTCTTAAGTATGAAAAATTTTCTTCTTGGACAAAGGCTTTACCAAAATATCTACTATCTTCTCATGTGTGGAGATATATTGGAGAACCACTTCTCTTTTTTGGACTTCATAACAAAGAATATAATGCTTGATCTCAATGTACTTCGGTTTGTCATGGAACACTAGTTTTCTTTGAAGGCTTCATATAGCTATGATCATTACAAAATATCATGGTCAAGTTCAACACTTTTGTTTCCTTCTAGCTCATGACATCGTGGCAAAGATAAAACTGAAACATATCCAAGTAGCACTTCTTCTGCCATCATGAGAGTTTTCCATGGATTAGCAATCCATCATCTCAGACTTTTGAGTAACTATTCTGATACACTATCTCTGTTATAAAAAGTTTTCACCATGCTTCTGTTGTATATGAGATACTCTGCATCAGGTTGTTTGAATCCATACAAGGTCTTATTATATCTACATACATGGGTCTCTTTCTGGTATAAGCTTCTTTCTCACTTGATTTATTTGGGAAGAAGAATCTTTTACATGTAAATTCCAATCCATGGATAATGGTGAGTTGTTGTTATAGTTTTTCTCCCTCCTTCTGGAAGAACCTATGAATATCGCAATGCTTTTATTCACAAGTCCTTTTCACATTTTATTACATACAATGTTCTTTATCATAACTTCCATTTCTTCTCCTTGATTGCTTCTAGTGGGTTCAAACCAAGCTGGTAGTCTTGTGATTCTCGGTATAATAACCAGTCGTTCTGGATTTTCTTTCTTTCTTGGAATCTTCATGTTCTTTCTCATGTTTCTATTTAGCTCTTGTGTCCATGGAGTCTTCTATAGATTCCATGCCCCAAATTCTTCCTTTCATCATAGGATCATGGATGTAGATGGACNACTTTCAATGCGAACATGGACATATACTTCATAATTCTCAATGTATCATATCATTTAGGATTAGCTCCCTCCTAATACTTGTTTCATGTATGAATGCATGCTCTTCTTTTTGGAATTCTATAATCAAATCCCTCTATCTAAGAGGGTCCATGCTTCTGTTTGCATCCTTATTTCCTTCTGCAAAGTGTCACAAGTATTTTTATAATTTCCGCTTGGTTGTTGACTTCTCTCTGTTTTGACTTCTTCTGAGTATCTTTAAGTTTGATTCTGATTTCAACTTATCTGGCAGTTTTACTTATATAATAGCTTCCATAGGAATTGTTACCAAGGAACTATGTAAACATGGTATGTACAAGGACTATGTTACAAAAGAATATTGTTACCTTGACTAGAAGAAGAAATATGCTTGATCTTGTTTGACTTTCTTCGAGGGTTCCTTTTCTTCGGAAACCATTTCTTCGTGTGTTTCTTTCCTTTGCTTTAACTTGGGACAATGATTCTTGTAGTGACCATATTTTCGATAGTTGAAACATTGTATTTTTGACATATTGTTCTCTTGATTTGGTTTCTTCCTCCAGTCAAACTTCTTCTTATTCCTTAATTTCTTGAACTTTGTTGTATAGTCTTGATCATCATCTTTCCTTTGGAATTTCTCTTTTTCACTAATCCTTGATTCTTCTTGTGCACAAACAAGTCCAAAGTTCTTCAAATGTGGGATACTCCTTTCTTGTGTTCATGCTTGCGGCAAATGCATCCCATGTCTTGGGAAGGCCATTGAGTACTGTATTTACCAGTTCCTTCTATGAAATGATTTCTTCAATAGCTTGTAGTTGATCTGTTAACTGAGATATTTTCACAAGGTATGATGTTATGATGCCATCATCATTCATTTTCATGTCACAGAGCTCATTCTTTAAACTCATTACTTGTCCAATGTTTTTGACTGAGAAGAAGTTAGTTAGGGCATCATACATATTCTTAGATGAGTCAAGATGAGAGATTTAGGGTATCAAGTGGTCTTTTATAGAGTCCACTATGATACTCATGGCATTAATGTCATTTTCCTTGAACTTTTCCATAATTGCAACGTTATGAGGTTCCTTCTCTTTTCCTTCTTCAAACTTTGGTTCCACGATCTTTCCTTTCACGATATCCAACACTTTATTCTTGGAAAGAATGAGGTCAATCCTTGTATTCCATGCTCTAAAGTTAGAAACCCCTTCTAACTTGTTTTGTGACTTCATAAAGTAAGTCATCACTGCTTTGAATTGGTCAACCTTTGACTTTGACCAAAAACTCAAACTTGACGTCTTATCTTGTCGAGAGTACCAGGAGGTGCGCTAGGTTAGGGCACACTAGGCTATCCAGAAATTAGGTCAATCTCTTCACTTAAGGTGCCTCAACAAGAGGGTTAGGGTTTTGTTGTTGCAACAAAAACTTTGACTGCAACTACAACTGTAACTGAGCAAATCCTCCCAATCTATATTCCAACGGTTAGACTGTTCGAAGATAGTGTGATCCCATAACCTGTTAAAAACGTAGGTGTGCTCGTTTAACCATAGACGATATACCAATATTGTCACATAACCATAGGACAAAGCCACCCCTGAGCACCTTAACCTTGATAGAGAGAATGATTTCAGAAGCTAAAAGAACCAAAGTTCCTCATGAAAAGAACCAAAGTTTTATAAAACATAACAAAGGAGAAGCTACTGAACATTTGAGCGTATAATTGAAAGTATCTGCTCCAAGCAATCAACAACACAATCTTCCATTTCCTGAGAATAACAAAACCAATTTGATATATTAGAAAAACAATTACTAATTACTAATTATTATTCAAAAGAGACTTGCTATAGAATCATAGATTCTGTAGTTAGTCTTATTTTTAGGAAATGAAATCAATATTCAAATCTACCTATCTTGACTTTGATAACATAAATGAATGATATCAGCATAAAATCGTTTTACCATTAAAAATTAGCCAAAGAGGGATCAACCAATTCAAAGTTTATAATTGCTTTGAAACTGGTCGTATTCTTAATGATTATATTTCCACCCTTCTTGATTCGTTTATTCTCCCTCTCTGTATGTTCCTTGAGATCAAGGCTCTCTTGTTTCAACAGATCATTTTGAGTAGTCAACGTTTTAATTCAGGTCTGTAAGAGTAGAACATCTATATAGTAACGTTCTATCCAGTCGAGGCAGCTATCACAATTTACCGGGGAGATGGAAGATTGACGTGGGACACAGTCGACCATGGATGCTTCAATCTTACTTACAGTTTGTTCCATATCGTGCCCGATACCTGAAAATCCTTCTTTACCCTTAAGACACAGGGGGTAAATTGGTCACGAAATCATATGGTTCAACATGGGTGATAACCTCCCTCTTGGAACACTGATTTTCTGGGTCTTCTCGAGCCAAGAAATCCTCTATCTCACGATCTGAACCCTCATCGATATCGATTGGATTGATCGAGCTCAGATGATTATCCTTTCGGTTTCTTAGTTTTCTAGAGATTAGATGACCCACATTCTTATTCTTGAAACCTAAATCCATGCTCTGTTGTTTCCTTCCTTTACAGAGTTTCTTGACAATAGATTTAACATTAACGTTTAAACTAGAATCGTTCACATGCACATGAGAATCTTTTCCCTTTAATTTGACAGTCACTTGTTCTAGAGATCTTGCATGTGAGAACCTACAAGGTAATCCTTTATCTAGAGGGGTTTTATCAATAAATTCTGGTCCATCAATTGACTTAACGAACTGGATTTCAACCACTGGCCTATTCGAGTTAGGGTTTGCAATTAAAAAAGGATTGACTGTAGCATCGGCCTATGTGAATCCATTTCTTATCAAAAAGGTTTCCCAACTGTCACCTATCTTCGACAAGTGGTAAACCAACAAGATTTTAACGAGTCCATGGTGAAACAAACTTGAATTGATACTCTGTCGTTTGTAACGCTTAGACATCTTGTAAAGAATCATCAATAGGTAAAAGGGCATATCTAATTCAAACCCTATGAAATTCATAAGCAAACATATATGGTATAGAAAAACCAACTCGTATCGACTTTCGCACGTAACCAATTGCTTCAGAATTAAAAGTAGACTATGCCATCTAGGTTTTAACAGAGCGATAGGAATACCTTTTATACAACAGGTGGTTTTACAGGAGGTCATAAATAAACTCCACCAGACCTCTTCTATTCTGGCGTTTTTAAACCACCTCTTTCCCTTTGATGGGAGCCCTGTCGCTTTGCTCACGAAATCCTCTGTCAATTCCAGCTGTATATCTCCAATCTTGGCTCTGAAATCGTCAAAGCTTTGTGAAAAATATTTTGCAACTTGAAGATTATAACCCTCGAACTGCTTGAGGAATACATCCCACCCATGGGCCTTTAGGTCATCAATAACATCGTCATGGGATAGTAAGGCTTTGCATCCGTTCACCTCTATTCGAATGACGAGTGCCATGACCACTGTGATAAGGAAGCAACATAAATAACGCAGAATAGTTTTAGGTTCCCAATGTGCGAGCAACAGAAACAGGTTTGAGCAGAGAGTGAAAGCATGCAAATAGCAAAGCCTGGGGGATATCATAACTCAGATAGGAGAATTAGGGAGAATGAAAACCAGAGGGTTCATAGAATTCCATACCATCTCTTGCAATGAGTGCAAAAACTTACAGAGTACAAAACCCTATGCACATAATGAATAGCTTCATTAATGTTTTGGGCCAGCAAGGTAAGGCGAAAATGCAAGTACAACATGCCTGTACTCATTGTCATGAATGCTGATATGACCATTAAAATGATGAGAAGAATATCAACAGTTAACCAAGGTTCTTCATGCATCAAAATATTTCGACAATGAACTATCAAATCATTGAATTCATAACAACCATAATAAAACAAGAAAAACTCGATAATGGATTAATCAACCATTTCATAATATTTGAATTTTAATCACACATGGGTGGCTTTTAAAATGAAATTTCTGTGGCAAACGATTGTGAAAAGAATCCAAGTTTTTATGTTTAAATTCATGCTTACAGTTATGAATTGAAACTAAAACAAACGAAAATGCAAACGATAAAGATTCAATAAGGTAAGCTTTAATCCAACAATCGCTTCGAAACTAAAAAAAAATGTTTACAAATCGGAGGTGATGGCAACTACAAAAAGGTGTAATCTCTTTCGATCGTGTTAAGTATCAAAAATCTTGTGTGGCTGCCAATAATGGTGACGTACTGGGTGAAGCAATTATCTTTGCATCACCAGAAAATTCATGTTAGGATGAATAAGAAGAAATGAACTTTATAGAAATAGCTAACAACAGGTCAAGAATACTAATCATAACTCATAAAATAACGCATTATAGCATCGCTTGTATTTTTGTTTTAAAAAAAATGTCATCCGATATCTAACTTAGATTACGAGTGCATCGATTGTTTATGCAGTCGACTTCGATACCGTTGACAGAGCAACTGCTGCCAACAGGCGTTCATAGCCTCAACATGGATGTCATTTGACCCACTCTAGTACCTCTATCATGTCCAAGAGTCATCCAATCATAATGCATGGCATATTTTCATTTTGATCAAATTGAAACAGACTTGAGGATATTCTCAAACTCGACATTTCTTCACTTCCAGCATGCCTGTTCAGTACCCCGATGAAGTTTCCTTGGTATCATGCATGCATTTACCAGCTGCCATCAGACCTATTCAGTGTCCCGACGAGTTTACATACATTTCCCACACATCATCATGCTTTCAACCCTCTAGAAATCCTTTATGGTTTGTAGAACTTAAGAATATTCAAGAGGGCAGGGTGATACTGAAGATTTTGTAGTTTGGAATGAAAAAAATTGATCTTTCACCAATTATTCTTCTGTTTTGATGACCTTAATCATGATTTGGATACTTATATTTCGGTTGAGAAATCATCTCGAGGACGAGAAGGTACAATTGAGTTGTTTTTCTCAAAACAGGGACAGTGTTAGAAGTTTATTAATGACAATCACGTCTACTTGTAATTTCAATGAGAAACCAGAAACACTGATTTGAATAGAAACTCACTTCTGTTGATCCGAGTTTTAGCATTTACTGCTCAGGGGCTTGGGAAGTTATCAATTTTTGCTAATGAACGAAAATTTTGATTCCCTTCCACAAATGAGATGGTGACTTAGACATAATTATTCAGAACACAAATCAAAACCAAACAAAATGAAAAGAACCAAAATAAAAAACAGAAGATAAAATTTACAAAATATTTACAAAAGAGCAGAACATAAATCATCAGGTGAAACACCTCTTGAGAGCCTAGCCATTCACTGGGAAAGTGTCTGGTTATCCCTCCAAATTATGCAGACGGAAAGAGCTGGGGGCCAATTTTTCAGAAATTACAAACGGTCCCAGCCACAGGTTTTGGAACTTGGTGTGTTCCTCTTTTCCCTCATGAGATTTATCCCACTTAAGAACCAGATCTCCGACATCAAAATCCCTATCTGAAGAAGAAATTGAATCAAACCAAATTTTTACAATTTGTTGATGGTGATCCAATTTCTGCTTTGGTTGTGTTCTTACTTCCTCCAATTTTAACAAGGCATTAATTCGATTTTAAGGGAGGGCACTCCTCTTCTTGAACTTTCTGTGAAAATTGCAGAGAAGGGAGTAAAACATGTGGGGGAAGAATGGATTCTCTTCTGTAAACGAGGAAGAAAGGGGAATTACCAACAAAATATTTTGGTGTTACCCTATCAGCCCATAGTGCATTATACAGTGCATTGTGCCAATTTTTGTGATTTTCTGAAAATGTCCTTTTAATAATCTTGATCAAATTTTTGTTTGTTGATTTTGCTAATCCATTTCCTTGAGGGTAGTAGCTTGTAAAATACTTCAATTTAATCCCTTTTTCCAGAGAAAAAACGTTCATATCAAGGGATGAAAAGTAAGAGGCGTTATCAAAAACCAGATATTCGGGAATGCCGAAACGAGTGATGATATGAGAGTTTAGGAAGGATACTACTTGATTTGTGTTCACCACTTTTAAATGTACAACTTCAGACCATCTAGTAAAATAATCCATTATTGTAAGGATATACTTGTGTTGCTGTGAAAAAGAGGGAGTAATTGGTCCTATGATGTCAAGACCCCACTGCTGAAAAGGGGAATCTACAACAACATGCTATAAAGGGAATGCTGCCTTTTGTACCTGTCCTGCAGCCTTTTGGAAGATTATTCATTTACGACACAACACATGGGAATCTATGAAAAAGGTAGGCTAATAGTATCCAACTCTTATTACTTTGTGAGCAGTGGTATCTCCATCAAAATGACCACCGACTTCTCCCGCATGAAGTTCAGATCACACTTTTTTTTGACTCTTCTTTTTCTAAACAACGCATAAGAACACCATCAAAGTTCTTTCTAAATAATACATCATTGATTAACTGGAAAGATGTAGATTTAAGCCTAAGTGCTCTTCGGTTTTTAGGGTCAAGATTACGAGGAGCAGATCCATGTGTCAAATAAAATTTAATATTCTCATACCAAGAATTGGTAGTAACTTGTGCACATCTGATTTGTTTTTCGTCAGGCTGATTGGCAGTTGAGGTGTTTATTTGACTTTCTTGTTCTTCAACCGAATCAACCACTAAATTACATAGGCCTTGACCTCTAACAATCTGTGCAAAAGTTATTTCAAGGTCATATTCCTGTAATGACGTCATCCAATTTTCCCTTTTCTCAGCAAGTTCTTTTTGTACTAACATGTTTCTTACAGCTGGGTAAGGAACAATAACCTTGGTTCTAGATTTCAACAGGTATGACTGGAAGTGTTTGACTACTTTGAAAACAACTCTTCTCCTTTGAAAGCTGAGCTCATGAAGGCAATGGGTATCTCATTTCTTTCAGTGTTTTTCTGAGTTAACGCAACAACATAAGATCGGTCAGAAGCAAAGGTGTAAAGAGTGAAATCCCGAGAAAAGTCGGGACACATCAAGGAAGGAGCTTCTATTATTGATTTTCTAATTAAGTCAAAAGCCTAACTTTCTTGTGATCTCCAACGGTATAAAATATATTTTTTAATTAAATTTTGTATTGGTCTGACCATTTCTGAGAAGTTTGGGACAAATCTTCTGATGAAATTAATCTTTCCCAAAAAGGATTGCATGGATTTTTTAGAAGGAGGGGGAAATTTAGCAATAGCTTGGGTTCTTTTAGTGTCAATAATCATTCCATCCTTAGACATTATAAACCCAAGCAGTTTTCCTTGCTCTACTGCAAAGACTAATTTATTAGGGTTGAGAGATATGCCAAACTTGCGGCATTGTTCTAGGACATCCCTTAGGTGAGACAAGTGATCTTTCTTGTTTTTAGAGAATACAATGACATCATCAAGGTAGACCACGACTGACTAGTTAATGAGGCCACTAAAAGCAATGTCCATTGCTCTCTGAAAAGTGGCGGCGGCGTTTATCAGTCCAAAAGGCATTTTTCTGTAGGCATAAGTGTCTCATGGGGTGCGAAAGGTGGTTTTAAGATGATCTGAGGGAGACATGAGGACTTGGTTGTATCCTGAAAATCCATATAGCAAAGATAGTCTTTCGGAGCAAGACACCTGCTGAAGAATTTGTTCCATTGGAGGAACAAGGTAGTTGTCTTTATCAGATGCTCGGTTCAGGTTTCGAAAATCGACACAGAGTCAAATTTCACTAGTTTTCTTCCTTACATGGACTAGATTAGACACCCATTGCATGTGCCTAACCGAGAAAATTATCTTTGCAGTTAGTAATTTATTCAGTGCTTTTTTAACAATGGCTTCCAATTTAGGATGCATCTTCCTCAATTTCTCTTGAAAAGGCCGAGTCCGAGGTTTCATGGGGATGACATGTTGTATGACGTTAGGGTCAAATGTTTTCAAGTCATCATATGTCTAGGAAAAAATGTCTTTAAATTATTTAAATAACTTTATAAAAGAATATCGTTCTTGCTAGGAACATCCTGTTCCCAGATTAATATTTTGAGGATTATCTTTTGTTCCTAAATTAACCGTCTCATAAATCAAAGAAGAATTGTTTGTTTTACAATTAACTATCCCTCTAAATTTATCATGCGAGTCATAAAAGTTCTCTAATCTAACGATAGATCCGAGGATAGAGTTTACTAGATCGACTGTCGATTCAGGAGATCTAGGATATGATATTACCGTGAAGTTTCAGAGGTTTTCATCGTGAGTGCCTTCATCAATGACTGCACCTTGGAAAATATATTCCATATGCAGGAAGTTGATAATATTCTAGTCATCGACGAATACTCTCCAATTTGTAATGTTATCTGGGATCAACAGTCTGAACAACAATTCAATTAAAAACACATTAGGGGAAAGACCTTTAGTGGACAATAGTTTAGAAGCAACATTGGCCAATAAATCAGCTTCTGAATTACTCAACCTTGGAATGGATTTTATGTTGAACGCTGAAAATTTATGCATTAAACTCCATACCTCTATTTGATAGCTTTTTAGATGTGGTGATAAGAAATGTATGGCGTTTCTTACCTGCTTAACCATGATTTTTGAATCATCAAATACTATCAAATTCTGCACGTCCATATCCAAAGCTTTCCTAAGACCTTGTAGAACTTATTCGTATTTAACCGTGTTATTAGTACATTTGAACTCTAATCAACAAGCAATACAAGTCTTATTACCAGTAGGATCGATGAGTACACAACCAGCGTCTACTCCTTCTTTGGATTTGGATCCGTCAAAGTATAAGGACCATATCTAAGCGTCGTCGGAAGTACTTGGCATATTTTGTGAAGCTAATGTCTGAGTATAAGTTACAATTTCAGATTGCTGCACAAGGTCAGTGATGGAAGATATTTCAGTCATGAAATTACCAAAGAAGGTATTCATTCCTTGCGTTTCAAATGAATTAGCAGATGCAATGAAAGGTTCATTTGTATCATTCAGATCCATCACGGTATGCTTAAGATAGCGTTCTCTATTTATCCTAATTTTTTTGGGCTGTCCATTTTCAGGCAGCCACAAGTGAGACCAATCTGTGGCAAAGTAACTATGAAACTGCTTTGACCAATATGTGGCAAAGTAACCGTGAAACTGCTTTGACCAATCCTTGCTTGGAAACAAACCATAAACTTCAGGGATATCAACAACAATAATATAAATTATCTGGTGAACTTTCGGATTGGATGATAGTCTAATCAGTACATTTTTAATCTCACCGATAACTTTAACGTTAGTCCGATCTAGCTGAATGATTTTAAGATCATAAGTTTTAACTTCCGCATTAATTTATTGGCAAACAGATAGAGGCATCAAATTTGATGATGCACCGGAATCGACCATGCAATTATGTACATTCCAATTAAAAATTTCAAAGGTTAACAAAAAAGGCGGGACATTTTTTCGAGCATTAACAACAAAATTCTGCTGATTTTTAGTTGCTGTCCCTAAAACAGTTTTATCTACATTTCCTACAGTTTTTTCTGCTAAGTCCCTTTTCTCTGGAGGTTCAGATGTCCTTTTAGTTGGGACCTTTTTGGCTGTATTTAAATCAATTTCTGCTGATTTTTTGCTTTTATGATCGTTCTTTTTGCTGTTTTCAACGGTATTTTGAAGCATTTTATGCAAAATAAGGAGAAATTTCAGCAGCTCAAAAACATAAATATTAGCCCTCAATTTTTTTAGATCTTTAATTAAATCGTATTCTAAAACATGGGAAACTAAGCTTTGTTTAATTTCAGCTTGCTTTGATTGTTTTAGAAACACATTTTTATTCACCTTAGAAGGGGGTTTGTTTTGGGTTTTGCTTCTTGTATTGTAGGGTGGACAGTTTCAAAGTTTTATTGGAAAATACTATCCGACAAGTGACCAAAAATAGGAGGAGACGAATCTTCCTCTTCCGACACCTCTTCCTCTACTACATCTTCAGAATTATTAGGTGGGGCAGAAGCATAATTATCATGTGCTTCTAAGATGGTTTGCAAAACATACTGTAAACTTTCAAAATTTAGACCTTCTGTGGTCGGGTTTGGCCGGTTGGGAGGAAAAGGTTTTCTGAAAGGGGGTTTAAGAATTCCTTTACTTGTTGATGCCTCCTCGAATGATCTCTTCAAGTCAATGACCTAATTGGACAATTTTTGGAAAGCTTTCTGCAAGCTTTCTAAGTATAAATTTTCTTGTTTATTCTTGAGTTGAGGTGGTCTAGTGAGAATTTCTACTTTCTTCTTAGAAGATGAGGCTGTTTCAGCTTCGTTGCTAAGATTGTCTTTTAAGATTAATATATCCTTTTCAATTTGGCTTGCCTCCTCAAAGGCTTCTAACTATGTGTTATTTTTAGACCTTTTGACGCATATGGCTATATTTGTAGAATTCCTGCAGAAACCCCGATAGATCTAGAATTCTAGTTATATTGAACACAAACAATTTGCTGATATTCAAGAGATGAGAGAAAGTTTTTTCTCCATAAATCAGAGAATTATATTAATAAAAAAGAATATACATGAGCAACCATCCTCAAAAAGAAGAGAGGAGGTGAATATATAGAATTTCCAACATAGAAATTCTAGTAAAAAAAAGCTAGAAAAAGATAAAATAGGTGTCATAAGCTAAGGGAGACCACATAATTCGACCTAGACCACTAAATACACATGTCACACACTCATTAATGCTCACAAGAGTCAAGTGATGTGCATTATCTCACTTAACTGACAAGAGAATCAGTTCCAACTCACTTAACTGGCCCAGAATAGTAGTTACTAATAATAGTAATGGAAAAAATCATTAATTAAGGAATAAATCTCTCACTCAAAGAGGAGGTGTGCATTCCCCAATAATGGATGAGTTTTTGCATGGGGGAGTTGGAATAAATCATGAATAAATAAAAAAAATCAAGAATAAATCAAGAAAATCAAGAACCGGGAGTTGAGTCTTGATCTAAAAATAACAATCATCCCTAAAATCTAGGGATGAGGTGCCCTTTTTCTCTATGTGGCCAAATTAGGTGAAATAAAGTGTGATGGAATGTATTAACCAAGATCTAGGAGTCTAATCTAGGTATAAACTAATGTAATTTAGGATTATGCTCCAACACCCCCACTTAAGCTTAACTGTAATGACAAAAAAATTTGAGTCCCGACAACTTGGCCATTTTAGGTACTCATTACATAAAAGAAATCCTCATGAAAAGATGAAAGAGGGAAAACCACATAGCTCTCATTTTTGAAAATTTCTTTTCAGTGAAGGACTTGGTGAAGATGTTTGCAACCTGCTGCTCTGTGGGGCAGTACTGCAGTGAAATGACTCTGTCACGGATCAGCCCGCGAATGGAATGCATGTGAATCTCGATGTGCTTGGTCATCTTCCTATGAAATGGATCAATCGATATATGAATGGACCCCTGATTGTCACAAAATATGACAATAGGAAGTGGATATTGAATACCAAACTCGAAGAGAAGCCCCCGCAGCAAAATAGCCTGTGTAATTGCATTCACTGCACCTCTATACTCTGCCTTTGATGTAGATAAAGAAATAGTGGATTGCTTCTTTCTAGACCAACAAAATGGCCCTGAACCAAAGCTAAAAACATAACCAGAGGTGGACTTGCGGTCTATACCATTTCCAGCCCAATCAAAATCTGTGTACCCAATCAGTGAAAGTGGGCAATCTGCAACATAAAAGATACCAAAACTGGGAGTACCTTTCTCATATCTAAGGATTCTCTTTGCAGCTTTCCAGTGAAGCTCATGAGGCTCCTGCATATATCTAGAACAAAGTCCTACTACAAAAGAGATATCAGGTCGGGTGTGAGTAAGATACAACAAACTCCCAACCAACTGCCGATACAGTGTACGGTCCACCAAAGGTGTAGTACCTGCATCCTCAAATCTAACCCCTGAAAGAAAGGGAGATGATGCTGGCTTGCATTCGGCCATATGAAAGTGGAAAAATAGATCTGATGCATACTTAGACTATTCCATCTTGATCCCTGAAGTAGACTGAAAAACCTCAAGACCAAGAAAGTAGTGCAACAGTCCCAAATCTGTCATGGAAAATCGATCGTGCAATGCTGATTTTGCCGAATCAATAGCTGAAGTAAGGTTCCCTGTCATCAGTAAGTCATCTACATAAAGTACTATCAGAAAAAGGGAATCATCATGTTGCAGAAAATAAACATTCGGATAAGATTTGCAACGAATGAATCCAATGGAAAGCAGGAAATAATCCATCTTTGCATACCAGGCTCTGGGAGCCTGTTTTAGGCCATACAAAGATTTCTTTAATATGCAAACGAGGGAAGAGTTCTGAATGTATCCCTGTGGCTTCTCCATACATATCTCCTCCTTGAGATCTCCATGAAGAAATGCACTCTTCACATCTATGTGGTGAATTTCCCATCTGCGAGAAGCGACAATGGCCAAAGCTAGTCGAATGGAGTCCATTTTTGCAACAGGTGCAAATGTCTCTGTGTAGTCTATGCCATGTAAATGTGAGTATCCTTTTGCAACAAGTCAAGCTTTGTACTTACTTATCTCACCATCTGCATCAATATTTGTTCGATATATCCATCGACATCGAACAATCTTTCTTCCTTTCGGAAGTGGAACCAAGTCCCATGTGTTGTTGTCCATAAGAGCAGAGTACTCTTCATCCATGGCAGCCTCCCAGAGTGGGTTTCCAGTAGACTCAAAGTGTGAATGTGGATATGAACCAAGTTTCATATAGAAATGTATGAGAATCAAAGGTTCTGTGGCAGCCAGGGCTTGAGGAGTCTCAAAAAATTGTGATCTAGTTCTTCTTGTATCCGTAGGATCACCGACTAGTTCACCCACATATTTCAGGGTTTTCTCTGCCCAATTTGGAAACTGAGTTGGAGAATCCATGAAATTCTTCTCATCCTATATATCAGACCCAAAAGGCTGCTTTGATGGCTGCTCTGAAGTTCTTGAAGAAGTTTCTGACTCCTCCTCATCAGTGACAACAAGTGGTTCCTCGGCAGGGTCTTTTGAAAAATCATGCAGTGATTCTTCTTCAAACTTCACACTTCGAGCTAGAATGAACTTTTCAGTGTGAGAGTCCAGCAATATATATCCTTTTACACCTTCAATATATCCAACAAATATGCATTCAAAACTTTGAGGCTCCAAATCCTTCCTCTTATCTGTCGGAATGTGAGCCCATGCTCGTGAACCAAAAATGCGAAAGTGCGACACTTTCGGTTTCTTACCGGTCCAACATTCAAAATGAGTGGTGCCTTTGAGTGATTTGTGAGGAAATCGGTTCTGAATGTATGCTGCACAATTAATAGCTTCATCCCATAGCTTGGGAGCTAATGATTTCGACTGTAGCATACAATTGGCCATCTCTTTTAAGGACTGGTTTTTCCTTTCCACAACACTGTTTTGCTGTGGTGTATATGGCACTGTGTGTTGTAGTTGTATACCTGCATCAATACAAAGTTGCTGCAAATATTTGTTGACATACTCCCCCCCATTATCAGTACGGAGTATCTTAATCTTACACCCAGACTCATTCTCAGCAAGTGCTTTAAATTCTATAAGGCATTCAAATACTTCCGATTTTAATTTCAGAAAAAATACCCAAGTAAAGCGAGAGAAATCATCTATGAAGGTGAGTACATATCGAGCTTTACTGATTGAAGGCTGCAGGAATGGGCCTGTGATGCAACTGTGAATCATCCCAAGAGGTGAATAAGCTCTCTATTCCTTCCCTTTGTCAAACTTTTTCTCTGGATGCTTGCCAAGAATGCATCCTTGACATACATCACTTGTGAATTTAATAGCTGGCAATCCTTCTACCATGTTTTCCTTGCTGAGTTGATGCAAGTACTTATAGTTTAGATGAAAAAATCTTTCATGCCATAACCTTTTGATATCATTATATTGTGACAGAAATATAGTGCTAATATATTTAGGAACAAAGTGGGAGAAGAAATACAAACAAGAACTGTGATCTGCAATTCCATGTGTAAGTTGTGAGCCTGTGGAAATGTCAGTAATCATTGCGGAGTCCGGAATGAACTCCACCTTCCTTCCAGAGCCAGAATGAGTGATCTGATATATCGAGAGAATATTTGCGGACAACGAGGGAACATGAATCACATTTGTGAAGCAACTCCCTTCAAGATCAACAATTCCTTCTCTGCACACCTTTGCGGGTGTGGCATCTCCCAAGTAAATTGGGGATCTGGTGCTTTCTTCGATGGAGGCNTGGGGATCTGGTGCTTTCTTCGATGGAGGAAAATTCATCTTTTGATGCATGCATATGGTTTGATGCACGTGAATCAAGGATCCAAGATTATGGAGTGGATGTGACAGCCATTAAAGCATGACCATCTCGTGCTCGCCCTCCCGTTCTGTTATCATCTTTCTTCTTTGCATTTTCGGGCACTGTGAGATTGTGTTGCTGCAATTTCTTAACCATCTCATCGATAGTCTTCCTCATGCAATTTTCTTCAGAATGAAAACCTTTGGAATAGTAGCTACAAAGTGTTCTTTCCTTCTTCTTCTTTCCCTTAGGCTCAGAATATTTCTCTGAAGATTGTGTCGATCTCTCCTTCTTCGATTCAGGAATTTTACCTGTTCCTTTTTTCTTGTCTTTTCCACTGCTCTTTGGAGCATCAGTAGCCGCAAGTGATTGGTTCTTGGAATGCTTGATGGCACCCATTTGGACTAAATTAGCTTGATCTTGAGTCAATGCTGCAATGAAATCATTCAATGGAGGCATTTTCCATTTTTCCTGAGTCAATTTAGATGCTTGAAAAGACAACACAAATATAGAATATTCAGGGCCTAGTTTCGAGAGAATTGAAAGATGAGCTGATCTTCCTCTTTCTTGACTCCACATGCATTAATTTCAACGAGGAGGGATTTGAACTTGGTGAATAATTCTTGTAGGTTTCTGAAATGAATTGGACTTAGGGATATGAGTTCATTCTCCAGTTGATGCACTCTCATTGCATCCTGCTTGCCGAATAGTCCTTCC
>SNQJ01S0107634.1:3567-29607 GCA_010110895.2 Picea sitchensis | reverse complement strand
TTCTCCGTTCCCATTGTTACCCGGTAAAGCCCTTTGCTTCGGAGGAGCAGAGAGATCTCTGTCTTCCATTCGAAGTAATTGAAAGGATTTAGAATGAGTTTTGTGGGATGAGAGAGATGATCCATTACTTCTTGCTGCGCCTCCTGATGATCTATACTTGCAAATAAAACCGTGTGCAATCCACTAGATTCAATCTAGCTCTGATACCATGTAGAATTCCTGCAAAACCCCCGATAGATCTAGAATTCTAGTTAAATTAAACACAAAAAATTTGTTGATATTCAAGAGATGAGAGAAATTTTTTTCTCCATAAATTAGAGAATTATATTAATAAAAAATGAATATACATGAGCAACCATCCTCAAAAAGAAGAGAGGAGGTGAATATATAGAATTTCCAACATAGAAATTCTAGTCAAAAAAAGCTAGAAAAAGCTAAAATAGGTGTCATAAGCTAAGGGAGACCACATAATTTGACCTAGACCACTAAAGACACATGTCACACACTCATTAATTCCCACAAGAGTCAATTGATGCGCATTAACTCACTTAAGCTCACTTAACTGACAAGAGAAGCAGTTCCAACTCACTTAACTGACCCGAAATAATAGTTACTAATAATAGTAACGGAAAAAATCATTAATTAAGGAATAAATCTCTCACTCAAAGAGGAGGTGCACATTCCCCAATAATGGATGAGTTTTTTCATGGGGGAGTTGGAATAAATCATGAATAAATCAAGAAAATCAAGAAAATCAAGAACCGGGAGTTGAGTCTTGATCTAAAAATAACAGTCATCCCTAAAATCTAGGGATGAGGTACCCTTCTTCTTTATGTGGCCAAATTAGGTGAAATAAAGTGTGATGGAATGTATTAACCAATATCTAAGATTCTAAGCTAGGTATAAACTAATGTAAGTTAGGATTATGCTCCAACAATATTATTGTACAAGGCTTTAGCATAATATGCAACAATTAGACTTTCTGCAGGAATCAAATCTGCATGGATTTTATTCTTTAAAGTAAAAAATCTTTGGTTAAAGTCTTTCACTTTTTCCTTAGGATTCATTTTTAAACTAGAGAGTTCCATAACCAAGATTTTAGGAGATTTATCATCTCCAAATTTTTCCAAGAAACAAGTTTCAAACTTGTCCCAAGAGACGATGGTTTGGGGCTGCTGAGCAAAATACCATGTGGAGGCATTTCCCTAAAAAGTATAAGTAAATAATCTGCATACTACATCCTCATACTCAACACTTCAGAGTCTAATGGCCAACAATATTTTTTTTGATGTGATCCTCAACATATTGTTTCGAATTTGGATCAAATTTAGGCAACCATTTCTCTGGGTGTTTTGGTAATGGGTGTTGAGGTCTGGGTACAACCATGACATCTTGATCAAGCCAAGTTCTGACATGATTGTTTTGGTTTGCCATGGGAGTTGGTGGTGTCGAAGGCTGTGATGATTCTGATGAAGAACTGCCTTCGTCTGAAGACTCTCCTCCTGAAGAGGATACAAACGAACCAGGTGGGGAAGGTGGGATACCAGACCCTTCAGTTCCAAGGATGGGTGTTTTGATAAGATTGGTAATATTATCACGTAAAGGGATTTAAGGCAGACCAGTGCCTTGAAGTTGTTGTTGGATATCTATGAAATCAAGGGGTTGATTAAGCGGCCTACCATGTTGTCTGATATGAGCTAAGGCACTATGAGTTGAATCTACCATGTTGTCTGATAACAAGAGTGAACAATATTTAAACTAATTAAGGATCCAAAAGCTCATATCACACATGACAGACTTGAATCTCCCAAAATCAAGTAATATTACAAAAATAGTGAACTAGAAACCACTCATACAAGAGTTGGTTTGTTCAAAATAAACCAAAGTTTTATAAAGCATAACAAAGGAGAAACTACTGAACATTTGAGCATATAATTGAAAGTACTTTCTCCAAGCAATCAACAACACAATCTTCCATTTCCTGAGAATAGAAAAACCAATTTGATATATTAGAAAAACAATTACTAATTACTAATTACTAATTATTATTCAAAAGAAACTTGCTACAGAATCATGGATTCTGTAGCTAGTCTTATTTTTAGCAAATGAAATCAAAATTCAAATCTACCTATCTTGACATTGATAACATAAATGAATGAAATCAACATAAAATTGTTTTACCATTAAAAATTAGCCAAAGAGGGATCAGATAGTTAAGAGTTTATAATTGCTTTGAAACTGGTCGTATTCTTAATGATTATATTTCCAACCTTCTTGATTCATTTATTCTCCCTCTCTGTAAGTGCCTTGAGATCAAGGTTCTCTTGTTTCAACAGATCGTTCTGAGTAGTCAAGGTTTTAATTCAGGCCTGTAAGAGCGGAACATCTGTATAGTAACGTTCTTTCGAGTTGAGGCAGATATCACAGTGTACCAGGGAGATGACAGATCGACACACGACACAGTCGACCAGGGATGCTTCAATCTTATCTGCAGTTTGTTCTAGATCGTGCCCGATAGCCGAAAATCCTTCTTTACCCTTAAGACACGAGGGTAAATTGGTCACGAAATCATATGGTTCAACATGGGTGATAACCTCCCTCTGGGAACACTAATTTTATGGGTCTTCGTGAGCCAAGAAATCCTCTATCTCACGATTTGAACTGTCATCGATATCGATCAGATCAATCAAGCTCATATGATTATACTTTCGGTTTCTTAGTTTTCTAGATATCAGACAACCCACATTCTTATTCTTGAAACCTAAATCCATGCTCTGTTGTTTTCTTCCTTTTATAGAGTTTCTTGACAACAGATTTAACATTAGCGTTTAAACTAGAATCGTTCACAGGCACATGAGGATATTTTCCCTTTAATTCGACAGTCACTTGTTCCAGAGATCTTGCAGGTGAGAACCTACATGGTAATCCTTTATCTAGAGGGGTTTTATCAATAAATTATGGTCCATCAATTGAATTAACGAAGCGACTTTCAACCACTGGCATGTATGAGTTAGGGTTTTCAATTAAAAGAGGATTGGCTGTAGCATCGACATGTGTGAATCCATTTATTATCAGAAAGGTTTCCCAATTGTCACCTATCTTTGACAGGTGATAAACCAACAAGAGTTAAACGAGTCCATGGTGAAACAAACTCGAATTGATACCCTGTCGTTTGTAACGCTTGGACATCTTGTAAAGACTCATCAATAGGTAAAAGGGCATATCTAATTCAAACCCTATGAAATTCATAAGAAAATGGATATGATATAGAAAAACCAACCCGTATCGACCTTCACACGTAACAAATTGCTTCATAATTAAAAGTAGACTATGCCATCTAGGTTTTAACAGAGCGATAGGAATACCTTTTATACAACAAGTGGTTTTACGGGAGGTCATAAACAAACTCCACAGGACCTCTTCTATTCTGGCATTTTTAAACCACCTCTCTCCTTTTGATGGGAACCCCGTCGCTTTGCTCCCAAAATCCTCTGTCAATTCCAGCTGTATATCTCCAATCTTGGTTCTGAAACCGTCAAAGGTTTTTGCAAAAGCTTTTGCAACCTGGAGATTATAGCCCTCGAACTTCTTGAGGAATACATCCCACCCATGGGCCTTTAGGTCATCAATAACATCGTCATGGGATGGTAAGGCTTGGCATCCATTTGCCTCTATTCAAACGACGAGTGCCATGACCACTGTGATAAGGATGCAACATAAATCACTCGGAATAGTTTTAGGTTCCCAACATGCGAGCAACATAAACAGGTCTGATCGGAGAGTGAAAGCATGAAAATAACAGAGCCTGGGGGCTATCATAACTTGGATAGGAGAATTAGGGAGAACGAAAACCAAAGGGTTCATAGAATTCCATACCATCTCTCACGATGAGTGCAAAAAATTACAGAGTACAAAACCCTATGCACATAATGAATAGCTTCATTAGTGTTTTGGGCTAGCAAGGTAAGGCGAAAACACAAGTACAACATGCCTGTACTCATTGGCATGAATGTTGATATGACCATTAAACTTATGAGAAGAATATCAACAGTTAACCAAGGTTCTTCATGCATCAAAACATTTCGACAATGAACTATCGAACCGCTGAATTCATAACAACCATAATAAAACAAAAAAAACTTAATAATGGATTAATCAACCATTTCATAAGATTTGAATTTTAATCACACATAGGTGGATTTTAAAATGATATTTTTGTGGCAAATGATTGTGAAAACAATCCAAGTTTTTATGTTTAAATTCATACTTACAGTCATGAATTCAAACTAAAACAAACAAAAATGCAAACGATAAAGATTCAATAAGGTAAGCTTTAATCCAACAATCGCTTCGAAACTCAAAAACAAATGTTTACAAATCGGAGGTGATGGCAGCTGCAAAAAGGTGTAATCTCTTTCGATCGTGTTAAGTATCAAAAATCATGTGTGGCTTCCAACAATGGCGACGTACTGGGTGAAGCAATTATGTCTTCATCACCAGAAAATTCATGTTAGGATGAATAAGAAGAAATGAAATTTATAGAAAGAGTTAACAACAAGTCAAGCATACTAATCATAACTCAGAAAATAATGCATTTTAGCATTATATGTATTTAAAAAAAAAAAAAATGTCATCCGATATATAACTTAGATTACGAGTGTAGCGATTGTTTATGCAGTCGACTTTGATATTGTTGACAAAGCCGCTGCTGCCAATAGGCGTTCATAGCCTCGGCAGGGATTTTATTTGACCCACTCTAGTACCTCTATCATGTCCAAGAGTCATCCAATCACAATACAAGGTATCTTTGCATTTTTATCAAATTGAAATAGACTTGAGGATCTTCTCAAACTCGACATTGCTTCGCTGCCAGAAGGCCTGTTCAGTACCCCGACGAAATTGCCTTGGTATCGTGCATGCATTTACCCGATGCCAACATACCTATTTAGTGTCTCGACAGGTTTACATACATTTCCCACACATCATCGTGCTTTCAACCCTCTAGAAATCATTTATGGTTTGTAAAACTTAAGAATATTCAAGAGGGCAGGGTGATACTGAAGATTTTGTAGTTTGGAATGAAAAAAATTGATCTTTCACCAATTATTCTTCTGTTTTGATGACCTTAATCATGATTTGAATACTTAGATTTCGGTTGAGAAATCATCTCGAGGATGGGAAGGTACAATTTAGTTTTTTTTCTCAAAGCAGGGACAACGTTAGAAGTTTATTAATGACAATCTCATCTACTTGTAATTTCAATGAGAAACCAAAAACACTGATTTGAACAGAAACTCACTTCTGCTGATCCGAGTTTTAGCATTTACTACTCAGGTGCTTGGGAAGTTATCAACTGTTGCTAATGAACAAAAATTTTGATTCCCTTCCCCAAATGAGATGGTGACTTAGACATAATTATTCAAAACACAAATCAAAACCAAGCAAAATGAAAAGAACCAAAATAAAAAACAGAAAAGAAAATTTACAAAATATTTACAAAAGAGTGGAACATAAATCATTAGGTGAAATACGTCTTGAGATCCTGGCCATTCACTGGGAAAGTGTCTGGCTATCCCTCCAAATTATGCAGACGGAAAGAGTTGGCGTACAATTTTTTAGAAATTACAAATGGTCCTAGCCACAGGTTTTGGAACTTGGTGTGTTCCCCTTTTCCCTCATGAGCTTTATCCCACTTAAGAACCATATCTTCGACATCAAAATCCTTATCCGAAGAAGAACTCGAATCAAACCATCTTTTTACAATTTGCTGATGCTGATTCAGTTTCTGCTTTGCTTGTGTTCTTACTTCCTCCAATTTTAACGAGGCATTAATTCGATTTTCTAGGGGAGGGCACTCATCTTCTTGAAATTTCTGCGACAATTGCAGAGAAGGGAGTAAAACATGTGGGGGAAGAATGGATTCTCTTCTGTAAACGAGGAAGAAAGGGGAATTACCAATAGAAGCTTTTGGTGTTACCCTATTAGCAAAGAGTGCATTATATAGCGCATTGTGCCAATTTTTGTGATTTTCTGAAACTGCCCTTTTAATAATCTTGATCAAATTTTTGTTTGTTGATTATGCTAAGCCATTTCCTTGAGGGTAGTAGCTTGCATAATACTTCAGTTTAATCCCTTTTTCTAGAGCAAAAACAATCATATCAAGGGATGAAAAGTAGGAGGCGTTATAAAAAACCAGATATTCGGGAATGCTGAAATGAGTGATGATATGAGATTTTAGGAAGGATACTACCTGATTTGTGTTCACCACTTTTAAAGGTACAACTTCAGACCATCTGGTAAAATAATCTGTTGTTGTAAGGATATACTTATGTTGCTACGAAGAAGAGGGATTAATTGGTCCTATGATGTCAAGACCCCATTGCTGAAAAGGGGAATCTATAGTAACAAGTTGTAAAGAGAATGCTTTGAAAAGTATCCAGCTCCTGTAGCCTTTTGGCAGATTATGCATTTACGACACAACACATGGGCATCTATGAACAAGGTAGGCCAATAGTATCCAACTCTTATTACTTTGTGAGTGGTGGTATCTCCATCGAAATGACCACCGACTTCTCTTGCATGAAGTTCAAATAACACATTTTCAGACTCTTCTTTTTCTAAAAAACGCATAAGAGCACCATTAAAGTTCTTTCGAAATAATACATCATTGATTAACCGGAAAGACGTAGATTTAAGCCTAAGTGCTCTTCTATTTTTAGGGTCAAGATTACGGGGAGTAGTTCCATGTGTCAAATAAAATTTAATATTCTCATACCAAGAATTGACAGTAACTTGTGCACAGCTGATATGTTTTTCATCAGGGTGATTGACAATTGAGGTGTTTATTTGACTTTCTTGTTCTTCAACCAAATCAACCACTAACTGACACATGCCTTGACCTCTAACAATCTGTGCAGGAGTTATTTCAAGGTCATATTCCTGTAATGATGTCATCTAATTTTCCCTTTTCTCAGCTAGTTCTTTTTGTACTTACAATTTTCTTAGAGCTGGGTAAGGAACAATAACCTTGGTTCTGGATTTCAACAGGTATGACCGAAAGTGTTTGACTGCTTTGAAAATAACATATGCCTGTTGATCTACTGCTAGGTAGTTGAGCTCTGCTCCTTTGAAATCTGAGCTCATGAAGGCAATGGGTATCTCATTGCTTTCAACATTTTTCTGAGTTAACACAACAACATAAGATCGGTCAGAGGCAAAGGTGTAAAGAGTGAAATTGTGAGAAATGTCGGGACTCATCAAGGAAGGAGATTCTATTGCTGCTTTTCTAATTGAGTCAAAAGCCTGACTTTCTTGGGATCCCCAATGATACAAAACATCTTTTTAATTAAATTTTGTAATGGTTTTACCATTTCTGAGAAGCTTGGGACACATCTTCCGACGAAATTAATCTTTCCCAAAAAGGACTGCATGTCTTTTTTAGAAGAAGGAGGGGAAAGTTTAGCAATAGCTTGGGTTATTTCGAGGTCAATAATCATTCCATTCTTAGACACTATAAACCCAAGCATTTTTCCTTTCTCTACTGAAAAGATCGATTTCTTAGGGTTGAGAGATATGTCGAACTTGCGACATCGTTCTAGGACAGCCCTCGAGTGAGACAAGTGATCTTTCTTTTTTTTAGAGAATACAGTGACATCATCAAGGTAGACCATGACTGACTAGTTAATGAGGCCATGGAAAGCAATGTCCATTGCTCTCTGAAAAGTGGCGCCGACATTTATTAGTCCAAAAGGCATTTTCCTGTAAGCATAAGTGCCCCATGGGGTGCGAAAGGTGGTTTTAAGCTGATTCAAGGGAGACATGAGGACTTGGTTGTATCCCGAAAAGCCATATAACAAAGATAGTCTTTCAGAACTAGACACCTACTGGAGAATTTGTTCCATTGGAGGAACAGGGTAGTTGTCTTTATTAGATGCTCAGTTCAGGTTTCGAAAATCAACACAGAGTCAAATTTCACCACTTTTCTTCCTTAAAAGGACTAGATTAGACACCCATTGCATGTGCCTAACCGAGAAAATTATCTTTGCAGTTAGTAATTTATTCAGTTCTTTTTTAACAGTGGGTTCCAGTTTAGGATGCATCTTCCTCAATTTCTATTGAAAAGGCTGAGTCTGGGGCTTCATGGGGATGGCGTGTTGTGTGACGTTAAGGTCAAATGTTTTCAAGTCATCATATGTCCAAGCAAAAACGTATTTAAATTCTTTAAATAACTTTATAAAAGAAAATCATTCTTGCTCCGAAAATCCTATTCCCAAATTAATAAATCAAAGAAGAACTGTTTGTTTTACAATTAACTATCCCTGTAAATTTATCATGCAAGTCATAAAATTTCTCTAATCTAACAACAGATTCAGGGATAGAGTTTACCAGATTGAAGATCGATTCAGAATATCTAGGATCTGATATTACCATGAAGTTTCAGAGGTTTTCTTCGTGAGTGCCTTCATCAATGACTGCACCTTGGAAAGTATCTTCCATATGCAGGAAGTTGATAATCTGTTGGTCATCGTCAAATACTCTCCAATTTGTAATGTTATTCGAGATCGAAGGTCTGAACAACAATTCAATTAAAAACGCATTAGGGGAAATACCTTCAACAGACAATAGTTTAAAAGCAACATTGGCCAATAAATCAGCTTCTGAATTACTCAACCTAGGAATAAAATTTATGTTGAACGCTGAAAATTTATGCATTAAAATCCACACCTCTGTTTTATAGCTTTTCAGATGTGGTGATAAGCAATGTATGACATTTCTTACCTTCTTAACCACGATTTATGAATCACCAAATACTATCAAATTCTCGCACGTCCATATCCAAATCTTTTTTAAGCCCTTGTAGAAGTGCTTCGTATTCGACCGTGTTATTAGTACATTCAAACTCTAATCGACAAGCAATACAAGTCGTATTACCTGTAGGATCGATGAGTACACAACCAGTGCCTGCTCCTTCTTTGGATTTGGATCCGTCAAAATATAAGGACCATATCTAAGCGTCGTTGAAAGTACTTGGCATATTTGGTGAAGCTGATGTCTGAGTATAAGTTACAATTTCAGATTGCTACGCAGGGTCAGTGATGGAAGAGATTTTGGTCATGAAATTACCAAAGAAGGTATTCATTACCTGCATTTCAAATGAATTAGTAGATGTAATTAAAGGTTCATTTGTATCATTCAGATCCATCATAGTATGCCTAAGATAACGTTCTCTATTTATCCTGATTTTATTGGTCTGTCTATTTTTCAGGTAGCCACAAGAGAGACCAATATGTGGTAAAGTAACTGTGCAACTGTTGTGACCAATCCCTGCTTAAAAACAAACCATAAAATTCAGGTATATCAACAACGATAATATAAATTATCTGGTGAACTTTTGGATTGGATGATAGTCTAATCAATACATTTTTAAGTTCACCAATAACTTTAACGTTAGTCCGATCTAGCTGAATGATTTTAAGATCAGTAGGTTTAACTTCTGCATTAATTTTTTGACAAACAGATAGAGGCATCACGTTTGATGATGCACCAGAATCGACCATGCAATTATGTACATTCCAATTAAAAATTTCAAAGGTTAACAAAAAAGGCAGGACATTTTTTCGAGCATTAACAACAGAATTCTGCTGATTTTTAGTTGTTGTCCCTAAAACAGTTTTCTCTACATTTCCTACAGTTTTTCTGCTAAGTCCCTTTTCTCTAGAGGTTCATATGTTGTTTTAGTTGGGACCTTTTTGATTGTATTTGAATCATTTTCTGCTGATTTTTTGTTATTAGGATCGTTCTTTTTTTTGTTTTCAACGATACTTTGAAGCATTTTCTGCAAAATAAGGGGAAATTTCAGCAGCTTAAAAACAAAAATATTACCCCTCAATTTTTTTAGATCTTCAATTAAATCGTATTCTAAAACAGGGGCTGCTAAGCTTTGTTTAATTTCAGCTTGCTTTGATTGTTTCAGAAACACATTTTCATTCACCTCAGAAGGGAGTTTGTTTTGGGTTTTGCTTCTTGTATTGTAGGGGTGGACAATTTTGAAGTTTGCTTGGAAAATACTATCCGACAGGTGACTGAAAATAGGAGGAGACGAATCTTCCTCTTCCGATACCTCTTCCTCTACTACATCTTAAGAATTATCAGGTGGGACAGAAGCATAATTATCATGTGCTTCTAAGATAGTTTGCAAAGCATACTGTAAACTTTCGAAATTTAGACCTTCTCTAGTAGGGTTTGGTCGGTTGGGAGGAAAAGGTTTTCTAAAAGGGGTTTTAAAACTTCCTTTGCTTGTTGATGCCTCCTCGACAGATCTATTCAAGCCAACGACCTGATTGGACAATTTTTGGAAAGCTTTCTGCAATCTTTCTAAGTCTAAATTTTCTTGTTGATTCTTAAGTTGAGGCGGTCTAGTGAGAATTTCTACTTTCTTCTTAAAAAATAAGGCTATTTTAGCTTCGCTGCTAAGATTGTCTTTTAAGCTTAATATATCCTTTTCAATTTGGCTTGCCTCCTCAAAGGCTTCTAACAATGTGTTCTTTTTAGACCTTTTAACCCATATGGCTATATTATTGTGCAAGGCTTTAGCATAATATGCAACAATTAGACTTTCTACAGTCATCAAATCTGCATGGATTTTATTCTTTAAAGTAAGAAATCTTTGTTTAAAGTCTTTCACTTTTTCCTTAGTATTCATTTTTAAACTAGAGAGTTCCATAACCAAGACTTCATGATATTTATCATCTCCAAATTTTTCTAAGAAAAAAGTTTCAAACTTGTCCCAAGAGACGATGGTTTGGGGCTGCTAAGCAAAATACCACGTGGAGGCATTTCCATCAAAATTATAAGGAAATAATTTGCATACTACATCCTCGTGCTCAACACTTCAGAGTCTAATGGAAAACATAAATTTTTTGATGTGATCCTCAGCAGATTGTTTCGAATCTGGATCAAATTTAGGCAACCATTTCTCCCAGTGTTTTGGTAATAGGTGTTGAGGTCCGGGTACAACCACGACATCTTGATCAAGCCAAGGTCTGATGATATTGTTTTGGTTTGCCATGGGAGTTGGTGGTGTCGAAGGCTGTGATGATTCTGATGAAGAACTTCCTTCATCTGAAGACTCTCCTCCTAAAGAGGATGGAGACGAACCAGGTGGGGAAGGTGGGATACCAGACCCTCCGGTTCCAAGGATGGGTGTTTTGATAAGATTGGTAATATTATCACCTAAAGGGTTTTCAGGCAGACCAGTACCTTGAAGCTGTTGTTGGATATCTGTGAAATCAAGGGGTTGATTAAGCGACCTACCAGGTTGTCTGATACGAGCTAAGGCACTATGAGTTCTGATAAGTGACTGACAAGCAATTTCTTGGACGTCGACCCCTTGAGGAACTGGTGTGACCAGTTCAACAGGAATATTAGGGTTATTGATTGAGGTAGTTGTTGTTTCAAGTGTAACGTTGTTTTCTGAGCAACTACGCGTTACGACAGGGGAGTGAGTGTGTGGGGGAGGTGTCTTGCGACCTCCACGTGCCATCAATTAAATTTAGTCCCTCCTTCTAGCACCATTTGTTGACGGGCATAAGTGACACACCGTCAACTGGAAGGTCAAATCTGGACCGGGGTTGTCTAAATAACCCAATCCGTTTGGAGTGAAATGACCTGACGGGTTTAATGGCTCTGTTGGCCAACTAAAATCCTAAAAATAACAAAAGAAAGAAAACTAATCTAAAAGAAATTACGACACTATGTATATGAACTAGATTATCTACAAGTGTTAAAGCAGAAACGTAAATATGAACATGTGATTATTAACAAGGTATTTAAAATTTGCAAGTTTTGGTGGATGTCCTGCAAAATCAAGAGCTTTTGCAATTGTTTATGAAGTAGATAAAGAAAGCACATACATTTTATATTTTTTGTTTAATAATTAAAAAAAAAAATCTAAAATAAAATCTAAACTACTAATACAACATAATTTGAAACAAGAACAAAATAATAGTCAAAGCCAATATAAATTGTTCCTATTTCATTAATGAATAAACTAATAACAGAAATAGACTACGAGTAAACTAACCTGAGATTAATCAACTAATGAGTTTATGTCTCTGCACAATTCAAACTCCCAACTATCTTATCTGTCAGGAAATCCTGTAACAAGCTTGTGCTATCATCCCTAGAATAAGCTGATAGGTATTTCTTGGAGCAAATATATAAGAACAGAGTAATAAACACATAGATCCGGTGATCTTGTAATGATGAACACTTTCGTAAAATAAATTTAATATAAAGCATTCATGTAATACATCACTTAACATCAAGCATAAATCACTGATATTTAAATGAAATAATGATCATAGATGTAATATATGAACAACAAATTAGAGGCAAAATTTAAAGTGTTGAGTAAAATGAAATATCATATGCTCATAAGACTAAAGCTATATAACATATTAACATTCCATAATATAAAAGGCAAAACGTAATGGGAAAGCTCCACGTTGGTCTAAAGACAAAGAGTGAAAATCTTTTCCATATAGTCTTGAAAGTTACATGTTCATAATGCGTCCAACTCCAAGCTGCCTCTTTACTAACAACAATGAACAATATTTAAACTAATTCAGGATCCAAAAGATCATATCACACAGGATAGAATTAAATCTCCTAAAATTAAGTAATATTACAATAATAGTGAATTGGAAACCACTCATACAAGAGTTGGTTTGTTCAAAATTAAACCAAAGTTTTATAAAACATAACAAAGGAGAAACTACTGAACATTTGAGCGTATAATTGAAAGTATTTGGTCCAAGAAATCAACAACACAATCTTCCATTTTCTGAGAATAGCAAAACCAATTTGATATATTAGAGAAACAATTACTAATTACTATATATTATTCAAAAGAGACTGGCTACAGAATCATAGATTCTGTAGCTAGTCTTATTTTTAGCAAATGAAATCAAAATTCAAATCTACCTATCTTGAATTTGATAACATAAATGAATGAAATCAACATAAAATCATTTTAGCATTAAAAATTAGCCAAAGAGGGATCAAACAGTTCAGAGTTTATAATTGCTTTGAAACTGGTTGTATTCTTAATGATTATATTTCCAGCCTTCTTGATTCGTTTTTTCTCCCTCTCTATATGTGCCTTGAGATCAAGGTTCTCTTGTTTCAATAGATCGTTCTGAGCAGTCAAGGTTTTAATTTGGGCCTGTAAGAGCGGAACATCTGTATAGTAACATTCTACCCAGTTGAGGCATCTATCATAGTGTACTGGGGAGATGGAAGATCGACTCGAGACACAGTCAACCATGGATGCTTCAATATTACCCGCGGTTTGTTCCAGATTGTGCTCGATACCTGCAAATCCTTCTTTACCCTTAAGACATGGGGGTAAATTGGTCATGAAATCATATGGTTCAACATGGGTGATAACCTCCCTCCCGGAACACTGATTTTCTGGGTCTTCTCGAGCCAAGAAATCCTCTATCTCACGATCTGAACCCTCATCTATCTTGATCGGATCGATCGAGCTCAGATGATTATCTTTTCAGTTTCTTAGTTTTCTAGAGATCATATGACCTGCATTCTTATTCTTGAAACCTAAATCCATGCTCTGTTGTTTCCTTCCTTTACAAAGTTTCTTGACAACAGATTTAACATTAACATTTAAACTAGAATAGTTCACAGGCACATGAGGATCTTTTCCCTTTAATTTGACAGTCACTTGTTCCGGAGATCTTGCAGGTGAGAACCTACATGGTAATCCTTTATCTAGAGGGGTTTTATCAATAAATTCTGGTCCATCAATTGAATTAACAAATTGGCTTTCAACCACTGGCCTGTCTGAGTTAGGGTTTGCAATTAAAAGAGGATTGGCTGTAACATCAGCCTGTGTGAATCCATTTCTTATCAGAAAGGTTTCCCAATTGTCACCTATCTTCGACAGGTGATAAACAAACAAGAGTTTAACAAGTCCATGGTGAAACAAACTCGAATTGATACCTTGTCGTTTGAAACACTTGGACATATTGTAAAGACTCATCAATAGGTAAAAATGCATATCTAATTCAAACCCTATGAAATTCATAAGAAAACAAATATGGTATAGAAAAACTAGCCCGTATCGACCTTCGCATGTAACAAATTGCTTCAGAATTAAAAGTAGACTATGTCATCTAGGTTTTAACAGAGCGATAGGAATACCTTTTATACCATAGATGATTTTAGGGACTAAATTTCGTAATTGGACTAATTTTGCATGGTTTTCCCCCAAAAAAGATTCGCTAATGTCCATTTTTTCTAAAAAAAAATCGCCCAAATTCCATAGAATAAAATTATTTTACCTTATAAATCGCCAAAATTTTATAGAAACTATATAAAATCCTTTGAAATTTCAATATTTTTACAAAAATATCGCCAAACTATTTACATTTTGCATATTACGGACTAGTAAGATTAGCCCATGTTTCTACATTTTAATATAAATTTCCATCCTTAAAATCATCCCTATTTTATACAACAAGTGGTTTTACAGGAGGTCATAAATAAACTCCACGAGACCTCTTCTATTCTGTCATTTTTAAACCACCTTTCGCCCTTTGATGGGAGCCCTGTCGGTTTGCTCAAAAAATCCTTTGTCAATTCCAGCTGTATATCTCCAATCTTGGCTCTGAAACCGTCAAATGTTTGTGCAAAAGCTTTTGCAACCTGGAGATTATAGCCCTCAAATTTATTGAGGAATACATCCCACCCATGGGCCTTTAGGTCATCAATAGCGTTATCATGGGATAGTAAGGCTTGGCATCCATTCGCCTCTATACGAACGACGGGTTCCATGACCACTGTGATAAGGATGCAACATAAATCCCTCGGAATAGTTTTAGGTTCCCAACGTGCGAGCAACATAAACAGGTTTGAGTGGAGAGTGAAAGCATGAAAATAACAGAGCCTAGGGGATATCATAACTCGGATAGGAGAATTAGGGAGAATGAAAACCAGAGGGTTCATAGAATTCTATACCATGTCTCGCGATGAGTGCAAAAAATTACAGAGTACAAAACCCTATGCACACAATGAATAGCTTCATTAATGTTTTGGGCCAACAAGGTAAGGCAAAAACGCAAGTAAAACATGCATGTACTCATTGGCATGAATGATGATATGACCATTAAACTTATGAGAAGAATATCAAGAGTCAACCAAGGTTCTTCATGCATCAAAACATTTCGACAATGAACTATCGAACCATTGAATTCATAACAACCATAATAAAACAAGAAAAAATCGATAATGGATTAATCAACCATTTCATAAGATTTGAATTTTAATCACACATGGGTGGATTTTAAAATGATATTTCCGTGGCAAACGATTGTGAAAACAATCCAAGTTTTTATGTTTAAATTCATGCTTACAGTCATGCTTTGAAACTAAAACAAACGAAAATGCAAACGATAAAGATTCAATAAGGTAAGTTTCAATCCAACAATCGCTTCGAAACTCATTTTTTTTTTTTACAAATCGAAGGTGATGGAAGCTACAGAAAGGTGTAATCTCTTTCGATCATGTTAAGTATCAAAAATCATGTGTGGCTGCCAACAATGGCTACGTACTGGGCAAAGCAGTGATCTCTGCATCACTAGAAAATTCATGTTAGGATGAATAATAAGAAATGAACTTTATAGAAATAGTTAACAACAGGTCAATCATACTAATCATAACTCAAGAAATAACACATTATAGCATCATATGTATTTTTGTTTTAAAAAATATGTCATCCGGTATCTAACTTATATTACGAGTGTAGCGATTGTTTATGCAATCGACTTCGATACTGTTGACAGAGCCACTGTTGCCAACAGGCGTTCATAGCCTCGATACGGATTTCATTTGACCCACTCTAGTACCTCTATCCTATACAAGAGTCATCCAATCATAATAGAGGGCATCTTTGAATTTTATCAAATTGAAACAGACTTGAGGATCTTCTCAAACCCGACATTGCTTTGCTGCTAGCAGGCCTGTTCAGTATCCCGACGAAGTTTCCTTGGTATCGTGCATGCATTTACTCGCTACCAGCATACCTGTTCAGTGTCCCGACGGGTTTACATACATTTCCCACAAATCATCGTGCTTTCAATCATCTAGAAATCGTTTATGGTTTGTAGAACTTAAGAATATTCAAGAGGGTGGGGTGATACTGAAGATTTTGTAGTTTGGAATGAAAAAAATTGATCTTTCACCAATTATTCTTTTGTTTTGATGACCTTAATCATGATTTGGATACTTAGATTTCGGTTGAGATATCATCTCGAGGACGGGAAGGTACAATTGAGTTGTTTTTCTCAAAAAAGGGACAACGTTAGAAGTTTATTAATGACAATCACGTCTACTTGTAATTTCAATGAGAAACCAGAAACACTGATTTGAATAGAAACTCACTTCTGCTGATCTGAGTTTTAGCATTTACTGCTCAGGTTCTTGGGAAGTTATCAACTGCTGCTAATGAACGAAAAATTACGATTCCCTTCCACAAATGAGATGGTGACTTAGACATAATTATTCATAACACAAATCAAAACCAAGCAAAATTAAAAGAACAAAAATAAAATAAAAAACACAAAAGAAAATTTACAAAATATTTACAAAAGAGTGGAACATAAATCATCAGGTGAATTACCTCTTGAGAGCCTGGACATTCACTGGGAAAGTGTTTGGCTGTCCCTCCAAATTATGCAGACGGAAAGAGTTGGGGCCCAATTTTTCAGAAATTACAAACGATCCCAGCCACAGGTTTTGGAACTTGGTGTGTTCCCCTTTTCCCTCATGAGATTTATCCCACTTAAGAACCAGATCTCCGACATCAAAATCCCTATCTAAAGAATAAATTGAATCAAACCATATTTTTACAATTTACTGATGCTGATCTAGTTTATGCTTTGCTTGTGTTCTTACTTTCTCCAATTTTAACAAGGCATTAATTTGATTTTCTAGGGGAGGGCCCTCCTCTTCTTGAAATTTCTACGATAATTGCAGAGAAGGGAGTAAAACATGTGGGGGAAGAATGGATTCTCTTCCGTAAATGAGGAAGAAAGGGGAATTACCAACATAATCTTTTGGTGTTACCCTATCAGCGCATAGTGCATTATACAGTGCATTGTGCCAATTTTTGTGATTTTCTGAAACTGTCCATTTAATAATCTTGATCATTTTTTTTTTGTTGATTCTACTAAGCCATTTCCTTGAGGGTAGTAGCTTGCAGAATACTTCAGTTTAATCCCTTTTTCCAGAGAAAAAACATTCATATCAAGGGATGAAAAGTAAGAAGCGTTATCAAAAATCAGATATTCGGGAATGCCAAAATGAGTGTTGATATGAGAATTTAGGAAGGATACTACCTGATTTGTGTTCACCACTTTTAAAGGTACAACTTCAGACCATCTAGTAAAATAATCCGTTGTTGTAAGGATATACTTGTGTTGCTATGAAGAAGAGGGATTAATTGGTCCTGTGATGTCAAGGCCCCATTGCTGAAAAGGGGAATCTACAGTAATAAGCTGTAAAGGGAATGCTGCCTTTTTTACCCGTCCTGCAACCTTTTGGAAGATTATGCATTTACGACACAGTGCATGGGCCTCTTTGAACAAGGTAGGCCAATAGTATCCAACTCTTATTACTTTGTGAGCGGTGGTATCTCCACCAAAATGACCATCGACTTCTCCTGCATGAATTTCAGATAGCACTTTTTTTGACTCTTATTTTTCTAAACAACGCATAAGAACATCATCAAAGTTCTTTCAAAATAATACATCATTGATTAACTGGAAAGATGCAGATTTAAGCCTAAGTGCTCTATTGTTTTTAGGGTCAAGATTACGTGGAGCAGATCCATGTGTCAAATAAAATTTAATATTCTCATACCAAGAATTGGCAGTAACTTGTGCACAACTGATATGTTTTTTGTCAGGGTGATTGACAATTGAGGTGTTAATTTGACTTTCTTGTTCTTCAACCGAATCAACTACTAACTTACATAGGACTTGACCTCTAACAATCTATGCATGAGTTATTTCAAGGTCATATTCCTATAATTATTCCATCCAATTTTCCCTTTTCTCAGCCAGTTCTTTTTGTACTAACAGGTTTCTTATAGTTGGGTAAGGAACCATAACCTTAGTTCTGGATTTCAATAGGTATGACCAGAAGTGTTTGACTACTTTGAAAACAACATATGCCTGTTGATCTACTGCTGGGTAGTTAATCTCTTCTCCTTTGAAAGCTGAGCTCATGAAGGCAATGGGTATCTCATTGCTTTCAACATTTTTATGAGTTAACACAGCAACATAAGATCGGTCAGAAGAAAAGGTGTAAAGAGTGAAATCCTGAGAAAAGTCGGGACTCATTAAGGAAGGAGATTCTATTATTTCTTTTCTAATTGATTTGAAAGTATGACTTTATTGTGATCCCCAACGGTATAAAACATCTTTTTAAATTAAATTTTGTAATGGTTTGACCATTTCTTAGAATCTTGGGATAAATCTTCTGACGAAATTAATTTTGCCCAAAAAGGACTGCATGGCTTTTTTAGAAGGAAGGGGAAGTTTAGAAATAGCTTGAGTTATTTCGGGGTCAATAATCATTCCATCCTCATACACTATAAACCCAAGTAGTTTTCCTTGCTCTATTGCAAAGACCGATTTCTTAGGGTTGAGAGATATGTCGAACTTGCGACATCGTTCCAGGACAACCCTGAGGTGAGACAAGTGATCTTTCTTATTTTTAGAGAATACAATGACATCATCAAGGTAGACCGCGAATGACTGGTTAATGATGCCACATAAAGCAATGTCCATTGCTCTCTCAAAAGTGGCATCGACATTTATCAGTCCAAAAGGAATTTTCCTGTAGGCATAAGTGCCCCATGGGGTGCAAAAGGTGGTTTTAAGCTGATCTGAGGGAGACATGAGGACCTAGTTGTATCCCAAAAATCCATCTAGAAAAGATAGTCTTTCGGAACCAGACACCTGCTGGAGATTTTGTTCCATTGGAGGAACATGTTAGTTGTCTTTATCAGATGCTCGGTTCAGGTTCTGAAAATTGACATAGAGTCGAATTTCACCAATTTTCTTCCTTACAGGGACTAGATTAGACACCCATTGCATGTGCCTAACCGAGAAAATTATATTTGTAGTTAGTAATTTATTTAGTTCTTTTTTAATAGTGGGTTCTAATTTAGGATGCATCTTCCTCAATTTCTGTTGAAAAGGCTGAGTTTGGGGTTTCATGGGGATGACATGTTGTATGAAATTAGGTTCAAATGTTTTCAAATCATCATATGTCCAGGAAACAACGTCTTTAAATTATTTAAATAACTTTACAAAAGCAGATCGTTCTTGCTCGTAACATCCTATTCCCAGATTAATATTTTGAGGATTATCTTTTGTTCCTAAATTAACCGTCTCATAAATCAAAGAAGAACTGTTCGTTTTACAATTAATTGTCCCTCTAAATTTATCATGCAAGTCATAAAATTTCTCTAATATAACGACAGATCCAGGGAAAGAGTTTACCATATCGAATGTCGATTCAAGAGATCTAGTATCTGATATTACTGTGAAGTTTTGAAGGTTTTCATCGTGAGTGCCTTCATCAATGACTGGACCTTGGAAAATATCTTCCATATGCAGGAAGTTGATAATCTGTTGGTCATCGTCGAATAATCTCCAATTTGTAATGTTATCCGGGATCGACGGTTTGAACAAAAATTCAATTGAAAGCGCATTAGGGGAAAGACCGTCAGCGGGAAATAGTTTAGAAGCAACATTGGCCAATAAATCAGCTTCTGAATTACTCAACCTAGGAGTGGAATTTATGTTGAACGTTGAAAATTTATGCATTAAACTCCATACCTCTATTTGATAGATTTTCATATGTGGTGATCATGAGCAATGTATGGCGTTTCTTACCTTCTTAACCATGATTTCCGAATCACCAAATACTATCAAATTCCGCACGTCCATATCCAAGGCTTTCCTAAGCCCTTGTAGAAGTGAATCATATTCAACCGTGTTATTAGTACATTCAAACTCTAATCGACAAGCAATAAAAGTCTTATTACCTGTAGGATCGATGAGTACACAACTGATGCTTTCTCCTTCTTTGGATTTGGATCCGTCAAAGTATAAAGACCATATCTGAGTGTTGTCGAAAGTACTTGGCATATTTGGCGAAGCTGATGTCTGAGTATAAGTTACAATTTCAGATTGCTGTGCAGGGTAAGGGTCAATTTCTACTGATTTTTTGTTGTTAGGATTGTTCTTTTTGCTGTTTTCAGCGATACTTGGAAGCATTTTCTGCAAAATAAGGGGAAATTTCAGCAGCTCAAAAACATAAATATTAGCCCTCAATTTTTTTAGATCTTCAATTAAATCGTATTCTAAAACATGGTCCACTAAGATTTGTTTAATTTCAAATTGATTTGGTTGTTTCAGAGACACATTTTTATTCACCTCAGAAGGGGGTTTGTTTTGGGTTTTTCTTCTTGTATTGTAGGGGTGGACAATTTCGAAGTTTGCTTGGAAAATACTATCTGACAGGTGACCAAAAACAGGAGGAGACAAATCTTCCTCTTCCGGTACCTCTTCCTCTACTACACATTCATAATTATCAGGTGGGACAAAAACATAATTATCATGTGCTTCTAAGATGGTTTGCAAAGCATACTATAAACTTTCGAAATTTAGACCTTTTGTGGTCGGGTTTGACCAGTTGGGAGGAAAAGGTTTTCTAAAAGGGGGTTTAAAACTTATTTTGCTTGTTTATGCCTCCTCGAATGATCTCTTCAAGTCAACGACCTTATTGGACAATTTTTGGAAAGCTTTCTGCAAGCTTTCTAAGTCTAAATTTTCTTGTTGATTCTTAAGTTGAGGTGGTCTAGTGAGAATTTCTACTTTCTTCTTAGAAGATGAGGTTGTTTCAGCTTCGCTGCTAAGATTGTCTTTTAAGATTAATATATCCTTTTCAATTTGGCTTGCCTCCTCAAAGGCTTCTAACAATGTGTTCTTTTTAGACCTTTTGACCCATATGGCTATATTGTTGTGCAAGGCTTTAGAATAATATGCAACAATTAGACTTTCTGTAGGCATCGAATCTGCAGGGATTTTATTCTTTAAAGTAAGAAATCTTTTGTTAAAGTCTTTCACTTTTTCCTTAGTATTCATTTTTAAAATAGAGAGTTCCATAACCAAGATTTCATGAGATTTATCATCTCCAAATTTTTCCAAGAAACAAGTTTCAAACTTGTCCCAATAGACGATGGTTTGGGGATGCTGAGAAAAATACCATGTGGAGTCATTTCCCTCAAAATTATAAGGAAATAATCTGCATACTACATCCTCGTGCTCAACACTTCGGAGTCTAATGGCCAACATAATTTTTTTGATGTGATCCTCAACAAATTGTTGCGAATCTGGATCAAATTTAGGCAACCAATTCTCGAGGTGTTTTGGTAATGGGTGTTGAGGTCTGGGTGCAATCAGGACATCTTGATCAAGCCAATGTCTGGTGGGATTGTTTTGGTTTGCAATGGGAGTTGGTGGTGTTGAAGGCTGTGATGATTCTGATGAAGAACTGTCTTCGTCTGAAGACTCTCCTCCTGAAGAGGATGGAGACAAACCAGGTGGGGAAGGTGGGATACCAGACCAGGATGGGTGTTTCGATAAGATTGGTAATATTATCACCTAAAGGGTTTTTAGGCAGACTAGTGCCTTGAAGCTGTTGTTGGATATATGTGAAATCAAGGGGTTGATTAAGAGGCCTACCAGGTTGTCTGATGCAAGCTAAGGCACTATGAATTCTTATAAGTGATCGACGAACAATTTCTTGGACGTCGACCCCTTGAGGAACTGGTGTGACCGGTTCAACAAGAATATAAGGGTTATTTATTGAGGTAGTTATTGTTTCAAGTGTAATGTTGTTGTATGAGCGACTACGTGTTACGACAGGGGAGCGAGTGTGTGGGGGAGTAGTCTTGCGACCTCCACGTTACATCAATTAAATTCAGGCCCTCCTTCTAGTGCCATTTGTTGACGGGCGTAAGTGACATACCGTCAACTGGAAGGTCAAATCTGGACCTGGGTTGTCTAAATAACCCAGACCATTTGGAGTGAAATGACCTGATGGGTTTAATGGCTCCATTGGCCAACTAAAATCCTAAAAATAACAAAAGAAAGAAAACTAATCTAAAAGAAATTATGACACTATGTACATGAACTAGATTATCTACAAGTGTTAAAGAAGAAACGTAAATATGGACATGTGATTATGAATAAGGTATTTACAATTTGCAAGTTTTGGTGGATGTCTTGTGAAATCAAGGTTTTTTGCCATTGTTTATGAAGTAGATAAAGATAACACATACATTTTATATTTTCTGTTTAATAATTAAAAAAAATCTAAAAAAAAATCTAAACTACTAATACAACATAATTTGAAACGAGAAGCGAATAACAGTCAAAGCTAATATAAACTGTTCCTATTTCATTAATGAATAAACTAATAACAGAAATAGACTGCGAGTAAACTAACCTGAGATTAATCAACTAATGAGTTTATGTCTCTACGCAATTCAAACTCCCAACTATCTTGTCTGTGAGGAAAATGACCTGTAACAAGCTTGTGCTATCATCCTTAGAATAAACTCATAGGTATTTATTGGAGCAAAGATATAAGAGCAGAGTAATAAACACATAGATCCAGTGATTTTTTAATGATGAACACTTTAGTAAAAGAAATTTAATATAAAGCATTCATGTAATACATCACTTAACATCAAGCATAAATCACTGATATTTAAATGAAATAATGATCACAGCTGTAATATATGAACAACAAATTACAAACAAAATTTAAAGTGTTGAGTAAAATGAAATATCACATGCTCATAAGACTAAATCTGTATAACATATTAACATTCCATAATATAAAAGGAAAAACGTAATGGGAAAGATCCACGTTGGTCTAAAGACAAAGAGTGAAAAGCTTATCCATATAGTCTTGAAAGTTACATGTCCATAATGCGTCCAACTCCAAGCTGCCTCTTTACTAACAAGAGTGAACAATATTTAAACTAATTCAGGATCCAAAAGCTCATATCACACAGGATAGAGTTGAATCTCCCAAAATCAAGTAATATTACAAAAATAGTGAACTGGAAACCACTCATACAAGAGTTGGTTTGTTCAAAATTAAACCAAAGTTTTATAAAACATAACAAAGGAGAAACTACTGAACATTTGAGCGTATAATTGAAAGTATTTGGTCCAAGAAATCAGCAACACAATCTTCCATTTCCCGAGAATAGCAAAACCAATTTGATATATTAGAAAAACAATTACTAATTACTATATATTATTCAAAAGAGACTGGCTAAAAAATCATAGATTCCGTAGCTAGTCTTATTTTTAGAAAATGAAATCAAAATTCAAATCTACCTATCTTGATTTTGATAACAAAAATGAATGAAATCAACATAAAATCGTTTTACCATTAAAAATTAGCCAACGAGGGATCAAACAGTTCAGAGTTTATAATTTCTTTGAAACTGGTCATATTCTTAATGATTATATTTCCAGCCTTCTTGATTTGTTTATTCTCCCTCTCTGTATGTGCCTTGAGATCAAAGTTCTCTTTTTTCAATAGATCGTTCTGAGCAATCAAGGTTTTAATTTGGGCCTATAAGAGTGGAACATCTGTATAGTAACGTTCTACCCAGTCAAGGCATCTATCACAATGTACCGGGGAGATGGCAGATTGCTCGAGACACAGTCAACCAGGAATGCTTCAATCTTACCCGTAGTTTGTTCCAGATTGTGCTCGATACCCGAAAATCCTTCTTTACCGTTAATACACGGGGCTAAATTGGTCAAGAAATTAAGTGGTTCAACATCGGTGATAACCTCCCTCCCGAAACACTGATTTTTTGGGTCTTCTCGAGCCAAGAAATCCTCTATCTCACGATCTGAACCCTCATCGATCTTGATCGGATCGATCGATCTCAAATGATTATCCTTTCAGTTTCTTAGTTTTCTAGAGATCAGGCGACCCACATTATTATTCTTGAAACCTAAATCCATGCTCTGTTGTTTCCTTCCTTTTACAGAGTTTCTTGACAACAGATTTAACATTAGCATTTAAACTAGAATCGTTCACAGGAACATGAGGATATTTTCCCTTTAATTCGGCAGTCACTTGTTCTGGAGATCTTGCAGGTGAGAACCTACATGGTAATCCTTTATCTAGAGGGGTTTTATCAATAAGTTATGGTCCATCAATTGAATTAATGAATTGGCTTTCAACCATTGGCTTGTCTGAGTTAGGGTTTGCAATTAAAATAGGATTGGCTGTAGCATCGGCCCGTGTGAATCCATTTCTTATTAGAAAGGTTTCCCAATTGTCACCTATCTTCGACAGGTGTTAAACCAACAATATTTTAACAAGTTCATGGTGAAACAAACTCGAATTGATACCCTGTCATTTGTAATGCTTGGACATCTTGTAAAGACTCATAAATAGGTAAAAGGGAATATCTAATTCAAACCCTATGAAATTCATAAGAAAATGGATATGGTATAGAAAACCATCCCGTATCGACCTTCGCACGTAACAAATTGCTTCAGAATTAAAAGTAAACTATGCCATCTAGGTTTTAACAGAGCGATAGGAATACCTTTTATATAACAAGTGGTTTTACAGGAGGTCATAAATAAACTCCACGGGACCTCTTCTACTATGGAATTTAAAACCACCTCTCGCCCTTTGATGGGATCCCTGTCGCTTTGCTCACGAAATCCTCTGTCAATTCCAGCTGTATATCTCCAATCTTGGCTCTGAAACCGTCAAAGCTTTGTGCAAAATATTTTGCAACCTGGAGATTATAGCCCTCGAACTTCTTGAGGAATACATCCCGCCCATGGGCCTTTAGGTCATCAATAGCGTCTTCATGGGATAGTAAGGCTTGGAATCCGTTCACCTCTTTACGAACGACGGGTGCCATGACCACTGTGATAAAGATGCAACATAAATCACTCGGAATAGTTTTAGGTTTCCAACATGCGAGCAACAAAAACAGGTCTGAGCGGAGAGTGAAAGCATGAAAATAACAGAGCCTGGGGGCTATCATAACTCAGATAGGAGAATTAGGGAGAACGAAAACCAAAGGGTTCATATAATTCCATACCATCTCTCACGATGAGTGCAAAAACTTACAGAGTACAAAACCCTATGCACATAATGAATAACTTCATTAATATTTTGGGCCAACAAGGTAAGGTGAAAATGCAAGTACAACGTGCATGTACTCATTGGCATGAATGTTGATATGACCATTAAACTTATGAGAATAATATCAACAGTTAACCAAGGTTCTTCATGCATAAAATTTTTTCGACAATGAACTATCAAACCATTGAATTCATAACCATAATAAAATAAGAAAAACTCAATAATGGATTAATCAACCATTTCATAAGATTTGAATTTTAATCACACATGTGTGGCTTTTAAAATGTTATTTCTGTGGCAAACGATTGTGAAATCAATCCAAGTTTTTATGTTTAAATTCATGATTACAGTCATGAATTGAAACTAAAACAAATGAAAATGCAAATGATAAAGATTCAATAAGGTAAGATTTAATCCAACAATCTTTTCGAAACTAAAAAAAAAATGTTTACAAATCGGAGGTGATGGAAGCTACAGAAAGGTGAATTGTATTGTGGCTGGGGATGAGATAAAATATTGTATTCTGAGAGAGGAGTGGGCTTGATTGTGGGAAAAAATCCACAGTTAAGCGCGCTTGAGCCAGAGGCGTCTTGGGATGGGTGACCACCTAGGAAGTCCTGGTTATCGGGTGCAAGCCCTGAAAGTGATGATTGATGCTATGCGATTCATTTCGTTGGTTTCAATCCCATTTCTTCACCCCTGTGAGCATCACCCGATGCAATGAGTGCTAAGTGGACTATTCAA
>SNQJ01S0107632.1:13348-29828 GCA_010110895.2 Picea sitchensis | reverse complement strand
GCGCAGCACGCAGATCACGCCAAGTTTTCAGATTTGGGCGTTGGTCGAATGGATGTTGTTGAGATTTCCCTCAAGTTACGGTTGATTTGAGACATTGTTAATGATTTTGTGGTCTCAGGAACTAAACATGACCCAACTACCTGCGTGATAGTGCAGAGATACCACGCGTTGATGCTACTAACATTAAAGAGAGCGTGGGTGAAAGCTTAAAACGTATGGGCATAGATTACACTGACTTGCTGCGAATCCATTGGCCTGATCGATCATGTGCTATTTATTGAGCAATTGGAGGCATTTCAAGAAAGAAGGGTTTAAGGTTATAATCCTGCCAAGGGAAATATTTCATGCAAATAAAAAGATTGTCAAGAAGTTATGCACAGCTTGTGGATTTGATTCAGGAACATCCTCAAATGAAAGAGCAAATTATTTTTCCTGCTCTTGAAAGTGCCGATAGAGGTATTACTCAACTTGTTAATGATGAACATGCACGAGATTTTCCACTAAGGATGGCATCCGTGAACAAACGAAAACAGTAACATTTCTGGAAGCTACTAGCACAGATCGTGGTCAAGCTCTGCTTCGGATTTCTGTGAAGCTGAGGACATTACAGGTTCACTGTGTGGAACACTTTGCTAATACAAAGTCATGTTGAAATTGATCTGATGGAGGTGTACAGGCCTCAAAATCTTAGTGTTGATCTATTGGCATATTCTCCATTGGACGGAGGGGCTTTGACTGGGAAGTATACAAATCCTGATTATATAGCAAAGGTTTAATCTCTTTCCAGTATACCAGTTGTTGTGCGTCTAGAGGCAAATCAATACAAAAGATTGGCTAAAGAAAACTTGCTCATGATCAGGAATCTTTGACATATTTTGAAGATCTCATACATAAGAAAAATTGCTGCTCTTGAGTGTGAAATACAAGCTTACGGACACAGGTCTGGAGTGTGAAATACAAGCTTACTGGACACGTGCTGTCAATAATAGAATCGAAGATTAGATGACCGACAGCCTTTATCCAAATATCGAGAGGGAGATTGTGATACCGGTAAAGTTCCCTCCCCGTGATAAAAGACTTTGAGGGTTTTATGTATTACAATGCCTGTTGGTTGGAAGACTCAAAATAATGCCAAACATTTTCCATCCAGAGAAATATTGCAGAAATAAGATAAAACATCAGGTAACTCATGAAATTCAAGCAGGGGATTACTCAAGCTTTTAGAAATGAACAAAGAACCTTCAAAGGATATTCAAGAAGAATTTGTTGTCAGCGATGGATTCAGTTCTCTGAATCAACGCAACGATTATACACACGAATTCTTTTCCACCAGAATGATTTTGATGAATACATATGCAAGAAAAGCATGAAATGACAAGGCAATGTTTGGACACCGGGTCAAGGCCAAAAGATCCTCACTGGGTTTCTTGTGGGTCTCATAATCAGGCACGCTAAAGGAGCCAAGGCCAAGCTAAGCATAATCAAGCAGAGACACTGTGAGAAAAGTCACCAACCTTACAACAATCAGTGAAAAGCATAATGTTGAAGCTGCTTTATTCCCCACATTAAATTCTAGATAGATTTTGTATTTTGCAAAGATTCATTCGATATTTTTTAATTGACATAGATTAAATTTGGATTCGTTTCTCTTAAATTAGCAAAACAGTTTTGGTTTGTTGAGAATTAAATGACTTGTTTTCTTTAATTAGTAATTAAATTCTATTTTAAGGATTTGAATATTTTTCAGTTAGTTTTAATTTCCTTCTGATTTAAAATGGGGCCTTTGTCCTTGTTCAGGAATACCATAATCACCGATTCCTCAGAGTTGTCCATGATCCATTTTTTAGCCATTTTATCAATAAAATATCTTTTAACTTCATTGTTTTTTATTATTCATTTTCAGGGTCAATCTTGAATTTATAAATTGAAGCGAGGAGCAGTTGGAAGATATTTTAAGGATTTCAATTGCATTTTTAGTTTCTTAGTTTAAGGGATTTTGGGATAATTCCCCGATTTTGCAAAACAGTCTGTCATTTTCACAATATGGTTTCACTCAGAAAACCGCATTTAAACCTATGATTTTGTAATGAGATCAACCTTAGTTGTAAGAACAAGGATGTAATGCTTTAAATTCAAACCTGAGCGTAATTAATGCGCTATATATTTTCATTTCAATACATTTCGACATCTTGTTCTAAGTTTTGTATATCATTTTACTCCGGGTTTGGTATCACTTTGTTGTCTAAATCAATTCAAGTGATATAATTATTCATTTTATGCATTCCTTGTTACTCCAATTTGATAAAAGATATAATAGTTTAAGGATCTGGCTTTATGAATGATAGCTTTGACTTCTTTATGAATTGAATTATCATATATGAATTTGCCTGACCTGTAGGTTTCCTCCTTAAAATGAATTCATAATCGAAAACCTGCTAAGGATTTATTTTATGTCTTTATTTGTCCCAGAACCCACTTCAGGGAAGCATTATAGCTGATCCCTATAGAAGCTTGAGGGCTAAATGGTGCGAATTTCTTCCTCCAAACAAATTTTAATGGCCATCATACATGGCAAACTTGAGCGTTTCCAAAGTTAATTAGTTAGATGTTAAGTAGTTTAATATAATTATAGTTTAGTTAGATTTAGATTAGATTATTTAATTTCTTTTAGCTTTCTGCTTTATAAATAAAGACAAAAATAGACTTTGGTCGTCTTTAGGCAGCAAACAATACGAGTTCTCATGTATTTAACTTCAAATCAGGCTCTGTCCCATAAATGTACATCTAGAATAAGGAACCATCATAGCTGATAATTCATGTTGATTTGAGCTATTATAATCATAGTTGGTATCTTGTAAATATATAATAGATAGTAGTTTATAGTTGGGATTGTTAATAAGTTTAGTTTGTTTTATTAGTTTCTAGTTTCCCCATTTCCTATTTAATTTCTTTATTTAGTTAGACTAGTTTATTCTTTAAGTTTGTCTTTATTAGTTTCTAGTTTCCTTAGTTTAGATTTTCTAGCTTAAATCACTTTTCTCTTCGGTTTCCTTACGATACCTTAGAGAGGCCAATCCAGCCGCAACTCGCTGTGGGTGGTCCATACCAATCCGGGCTTGGCTATTTAGACAACCCCTGACGGCTCCACCTTCCAAATAGACGGATGGACTGCCACCACAACGTGGTTTCAAACGATATAATGGTGCCTTGGTATGACTATCCACCATTTTGAATCCCTGTGTTAGTCGATAAATGTGGTTTAAGTGATGTCATAATTGATTAAACAAGTGTTGTACTCTACCATTAATGTTTTCCATGGCAGTGAACTAACCCACCACCTTCTATCGCCGCGATATTGATTTGCCTCCTTCATTTAGAGAGTTTGGTACCGCATTCTATCGCATTATGTCTTTCCTCTCGCGGTTTTGATCCAAACCCTACTATAATTCCCGCTACTTTACGGTTCCTACGGCCGTAAGGGTCGAGCCCAATGGAAACCAAAAGTAATCGCTAATGTTCGGCTGGTGCTTACAAATGATTTGAAGAATTCGGATATTCCCGCTCATCCCTGGCAGTTCTGATGGATTTAACCCCGGTGCGGGTCGCTGGCCACCTATGCTAACTTCTCATGCTATCGGGTTGAGCCAAGGTTGGGAAATGTGCACCGAGATTGATGTGAGAAATTTCTTGCCCATACCAAATTGTCTACATCGATGTATATGGTCAAAATTGTGTTAGAAGATGTCCCGGTGGATGCTTTGCTCTTCCAATCACTTAAAGGTTAATTCCCCTTGCGGATAAGGGTTTGCCCGCGAAACATGCCGGCAATGGGCCGGGCACGAATTTGGCTATTGGTAATTAAGAGCATCTATCACCGCATGAAGTGTGTGTATGGCTCTTTACTCTTTCAAGCGTAACACCTCTCGCCTATGGTTTCGCTGGTCCCTCAACATGCCCTACCACCGCATAGGAGCTTGTTTAAATGTATTAAAAGTGGTATAAATCCAAATCCAGCCATACTAGCCTCTTCCATTTTGGTTTAATTAAAATGCTTATGGTTTAAGAGTTGGGGTTACTGACTGCTGGAGTGATTTTCTCATTCGTAATAACTTTGATTCTCAGGTTTCTCCACTACGTTGACAAACCCTCGCAGAGCCAGCAAGCCTATCCCCCATGTGCCTTACAGTTTTTTGCTACCCAAACCTCTACCTGATCCACCTACGAACTTGTCCATGTTTGTGACCAAACAGGTTGAATTTCTAAACCCGTAGCCAAAATCCTAAAGAGAAAGTTGGTGCTAATTCTAAAAGGCAAGAAAACGCCTAATCTCTCGCATGGCAAGAAAAAAACCAAAAATTTCTCAAGTAATCCTGAACCTATCGTGGTTAGCGAAGATTATGATTCAGAGATTGAACTTTTCCTTGAAAATGAGTATCCCTACTCGGTTGGTCCAGAAAACCCTCATACTTAATTTTGTCAAACCTACCACCTTGTTTTCCATGGATGATCCCAATTTTCCGTATTGAAATGCTCCTCGTGGGAACCCTCTGCGGACTCGTCAAACCCCTCTCCGCTTCAACTAGTCGCCATGCAATCGCTGCGGCTTATGGTTGGAAAGATAATACCTAGATGTCGTATGTTGCAATCTAGAATTCATGCTCTAGAAGATCAAGTGGCAAAACTCACCTGGCCAAAATGGGCGGTGCAACCCACTCCACAAGAGACAATAACAACAAGTTCAATTCCTATTCAAGAATCGTTGAAGTCGTGGGCTACAACAGCTCAGTCATCTGAAATGGTATTAAATCAACAACCTCGGCTGGTATGGATCGGCCTCATTTATATGTGACACATTCATAAGATCTGTTTACAGCGTGGATTGGTGTTGACACGTAAGCATGCATTGTTGTATATAGTTTCCTTTTGATAAATCAATTTCATTATTGTTTTAGTTTTGATTTGATCCTATTAATCATAATGTGGATTGGATTGTTTTAAATTGGTTGCAACTGAATGTTCTATTGCATCTATTATGGACACAAACTGTTTTTAGATTTCAAATTTTGAAACACAATCTATGTTTTGATCCAAATTGACAGATGCACATAATGGAAAACGGATGACTATCTGCTACACTTTTATTTTACATACGACTTTGACCACTTCTGACACGGTGGCTCTGAATAAGTGTTATTAAAAAAGGTTTTTATTCTTTATATTTTACCCAACGGGAATTGATTCAAATCGTAATGTAAATATGCAAGTCCTACCAATTCATAGGTCAATGACTCGTTTCTCTTTTGAAATGGAAAATGGACAATGGATAATCGGGTCACTGTGGATTTGTAAATGGAAATGTGATCATGTCTTTTCGGATGACGAAGCTGATCTTATATTTGATCTTAAACCTCGATTTTATTTGGATTGCTTACCCAAATTTTATGGTTATCAATGTTGGATTAGAATTTTGGACTCGAATTTCCAACAACTAAATCTATGGCAGTATTGGTTAATATTATATGAACTTTTCATTTTCTGATCAGATCAGAACTTCATTCTTTCCATATCGTATTTGATTGAAACGACATGAACTTCTATGTATATTGTTACACCGTAACAAATTCCATTTTGTGTTCAATTAAAATGATTATAATTTTATAAGTTGTGGTATATCATATCTTATATGATTTCACGCATTACGCTCGATTATTGGTTGTATTGATTATGATTACATCATATCATTCTAATGCATTTGATTCATCATTTAATTTTATTTTGATAATAAACAGCTCTATCAAGATTTGACCATGTTTTATGGTAATCGAAACAGCATTCTTTTAATTGCTTCATTGAATTCATTTTATTTTTTTTAATTTGAATGATAGTTTCATTTGAATCATTGGTAATTTGTTTTTTGATGATTAATAAAAGATGATTAGATTTGATTTCATTTTATCATATTCCGGTCTTGTATGTTATTTGACTAGCCATGACCTAAGATCAGAGCTAAGTCCTGTGGAATAAATTTTATTATTTTGTTAATGAAATATCTTTCTAATTGGATACTTGTGTTCCCATTGGGTGTGTAAATTCAATTACAGATATGATGAGCAGTTGGGGGATGTTTCAAAGATTTTATTTGCATTTTATTTTCTTAGTTTAGAAGATTTTGGGGATTTTTCCTGAGATTATGTAATACATTTTGATATTATCCAAAAGGAAGTTTTACCTTGTGAAGACTCTTATAAATACTTATGATTTTTTAGACAATCATCATCCCTGATTCATGGGAGAACAAGGGATATGGAGTCTCCTCATACGCACTAGAGCGCACTGATGTTTTGTCATGCCTTTTAGCTCTCACCATATTAACACTTTGTTTCATGTTTTGTATATCAACTTGTTTTATATTTATGACTACTTTAGCTATCTTAAATCAAAATGAAAATGATATAATTTTATTATATATCCATATCTTGTCTCCAAATAGATAAAAGACGTGAACGATTGTTAATTCTAGGAATGATATGTTTATCTTCTTCATAGATTGAATTGTTATATATGAGTTTTCTGCATAACAGGTTTCACTTATTGCGGAGATTTATAATCAAAAAGATCATATGATTTTCTTTTATGTCTCTTCATTTGTCCCGGTAAAACACTTCAAGGCTAAATAATATCCAATCGCTGAGAAGCTTCATGGACTAACCTATGCAAATTCCTAATCAAATTAGAAGTCATCACATACATGACTTGAGCCGCTTCCGTATCAATTAGTCCGTTGTTTCATCTGCTTTCATTAAGTAGTTCAGTTTATATACAATTTTAATTAGATTTATATTAGATTACTGTTTTAATTTAATGGGTTTATTTCTTTCTATAAAATATAAAAATTAAAAAGAGATTCTTGACTGTCTCAGGGCAGCAAACACATGAGTTTCTATGGGTGTCTTTAATTCAAATTTGTTTGATTGTTTATAATGTGTACATTCCAGGAATAAGCAATACTATGTACCGGGATAATTAGATAGTTGATTTGAGTTATTACAATAGGTTATTAGTAGATTGTATATATTAGTTGGAATAGTTAGATTTAGTGTTAAGTTTTCTTTTAATTAGATTAGTGTATTAGATATTTTTAATTAGTTTAGTTTCTTTATTTAGTTTTGTAGTTAGTTTTAGTTAGTTTGTTTATTTTAGTTAGATTTCATTTAGCTCTTAATCACCTCTTCTTTGGTTTCTTAAAAGACTCCTTTAGAGTACAAATGTGAAATAAGTAAACCGCCGGTGGTCCATCTCCAAACAACCTGAAGCTATTTAGACAACCCCTGACCGGGTTCCACTCTCCCATTGATCTGACATCAATTTACCATCAACACCAAATTCCAAATAAAATGAGTCTAAAAGGTAAATTACTGAAGGTCAAGCCTAAAGTCATGAACTCCCATCACCGCCGACGTAGGGAAGAAAGAGTTGGGAAATCTCATCAACCGTTGATCGGGAGTGAAAATATTCAAAGCCTACTAATGAAGAAGGTGGTCAAATCCAATATTGACCTACTCTGACAATAAGAAACTCAAATAAACCAAGAACTCATGAACCTTTGGAGTTCTAGGAATAAACAAAGGCCATAGGGATCAAGGCAGCTTGAAATCTTACTGATGGTATATCTATTGTGACACTTAGGGAAATAATCAAGGATGGTATGTTAAAAGTGCCAAAACTCTCAAGCCAAGGAAGCAAGACATGTGGAAGAAGACAAATGTATGACACATGGCCCAATCAGCCAGTGACAAGTGTCAAGGTATAGTTGGATCATTAGGTATAAGAAAGTCACAAAATCAAGGTGACAGATGTGGAAGCCACCAACTAGTCCATACAATAGCTACCGCGAAAAATCTACGCCACTTCGAGAGTACATTCCAAGGGATATCCAATCCTCCCAGCTAACAAAACAACCGGCCGGCCAAAGTCACGAATACCCTAATACCCGGAGAGTGGGAGATCCTTTTTTTCCTAAGCCCACGGTCCTAGATCATGGACATGTGAAGGTTATTGCTGTGGAAGTGTTGATAATGCACTCGACAAAATTCTGAGTCTAAGAGTTGAACATCAAGAAAGGTCAAGTCCTCAAACTTCAAGTCCCCGAAGTAACAAGGATCAGACCGTTCTCATTATTGTTCCTGAGAATATCATCTAAAAAGAAAATTCAGTCAAAGTTAAACGAGAAATGGGGTATTATAGATTTGACCATCTTTCATAAGGTTAGATCATTGAAGAAGGTTTATAAGCGTAAATTAAGTTGCATAGATGTTAGAAAGAAGGAGACAACATGTTTGTTTATCTGGACCATTGGATGAGACTAGGGAAAATATCAATGGTGGAACAAACTCACAATTCGAGGATAGTTGCAGCCAAGAGGCATAATATCGAGTCCCAAATTTCTATAATCCAGAAAAAATGAAAGTCATCCATCTCAATGACTATTTAAGTCGGAACCGTCGATCGTCAAGACTTGAAAATGATCCAGAGCCAAAAAGCCATAAAAGGATTAGACTAGACCAGTTGGATTTGAGAACTTATGGAGAAAAATTCTAAATCATATGGTATGGACGCACCACTAGGGTATGGATAAGGTAGAGATAATACAAGAGAATAAGGAAAGAGAAGACGCTATATTAATAAATCATGGTCTTAACCCCATCATAATTTGGATGTAAATGTGGTTTGAAGGAAGTGCCTATCTACAAAAATTAATAAATCTATAACAAGGAAACTATGTAAAGAATAATGAAAATTGATGAACCATTTACAAAGGATTTGAAGTCTTTTAGTTAAAAAATAAATAGGAAGATCACTGAAAATAATTAGAATTAATTAAATGAAGAGGCACACTATTTTATAACGAAAAGACACATGGATTCAATATATACATGTTAAAGATTATATAAACAAAAATTTGTGGTGAAAAGAAAGTGTCATGGTGGATTAATATATATATAATGGATTGAATGGTTCATTTGTATTATTATGCTTGTTTACAAGTTGAGTTTGTTATGAGGGTTGGTTCCTCACATCTGCATTTTCATTCTTAAGATCAACAAGATAGGGTCTTGTTACAGGGTTGATTCTCATTTCGGCTTTGATCTATGAACCATGTTAGTATGGTATTAGAGGGATGGATTTCCAGATTCTGTTGAAGTTGAAAATATTAAAAGATTGATTCTGGCCTGTATTCATCTACTAAATAAATAAAGAAAGATATTTTATCCCAGATACAATTTATTACATGCTCAGGAATTATTAATCTATACATCTTATTCAAGCTTAATTCAATTAATCTACAGAGTGTGAAAGTGGTCAAAGTTCTATTAATCGCATTCACCTCCTACCAAGTGTATATTCTTAACAATTGGTATTAGAGCAGTGTTCTGCAGATGCTCACCGGAAGGTATATACTACTTAAGAACAAGTGGACAATGGCTCTGAAACGAAAGCCCCTTGGATTGATGGAAATGTACTTTCCATTAGGGATTCAATAGTATCTAAACCTTGGTACTCGCCTACCTCAAAGAACAAATCCAAAACTACAAAAGAAGAAAAAATCCAATTGAATAGCATTAAAGGCAACCAAAAATAGACCGTTAGGACCAAGCAAAGAAAAAGATGGGAACATTGCAATCTATGCTAAATTAATATGGTTCCCTACCGGAGAATTCCTTATCAAAATAAAGAAAAACAACAAAACGGAGAATTCCAATCAACATGTGAACAAAAACAAAGAACGAAATCCATCTACATTAAAAGAACAAAACAAAAAAATGGAGAAATCAAATCACATTGAAGAACAAAATACAGAAAAAGAGAATTATGATCAGAATAAAGTTAACAAACACTAAGAGGATAATTCCATCAAATAATTGATGCAAAGCCCAACCATCAACATAGAAGACTACTACATCAAGGAATTGATGAATATCCCACATATCAATAAAAAAACAATTAGATTTTAAGACCAGTGTTATAACTACATTTGAAGTGATTAGTATGGAACAAATAAATGGTCTATATGTTGAAGTTACAAAGGATTTTCTCGACTAGCTTCTTGAATTACGCCAGCAATTTTTAGGAGTTGGAGAAACATCAAAAGAAATATATGATGCTACTTTTCACAACAAGCAGAGACCACCAAATCTACGGGAAGAGCATGAACAAAGATCTTTACCAAAATACAAAGAAGAAAGAAACCGTTATTCTAGGCTGACCGTTTCAAATCTAATAGAGCTAAATGGAAGAATTAAAGACTACTTATCAATAAAAGAAGTACCTTCATAAGAGACAAAAGAAAATGGTCATCCTGCCTAAAAACTCAACCAGGCTATGTCTAAGAAAATGAATGAAGCCCAAGAGATACAATTAATCCTAAAAGATGAAGAATCAAAGTTGTTCAGAAATTTACACGTCGTTATGTTCTGAAATTAAAACTCCCAGAATGTGGACTCCAAACTGAAGAAGTTTAAAGAAAAAACGGAAGAAGCACGGCAGATCCCATGAGGAGAACATTGATCCCTGACTTAACGTAAATCCCACCAATGAAAATTGAAATGTTCGGCATGGTTTTAAAAAATAGTGGATGAGGATACTGCGCTTATAAAAAATTATTGTCAGAGATTATATTTGTAATTTTCTAGTCAACTTTATATTCAATAACAATGACTATAAAATTATAAATATAATAATAATTTTACAAACATAGTATATAATGTTATTTAAATGTTTAAAATAATATTGATATCACATTTATTTTGTGGGGTTACCATCTTTGAGATCATGGATCTTATCCCAAATTAACACCCGACAAGATAAGAGGGTCTCACTAATGGTGAGAGAACATCCCTGACTTTGACCAACAAATCTCACCCATCAGAAAATGTAAAATGAAATAAAAAATAATATAAAAGTTTTATGAAAGAACTACTATGCATTTATTCTATAGTACCTATTGTAGAAAATTAATTTAAAATCACACAAATAATAATGATATCCATTACACAAACATTTATATAAGTAACGCTATATACTCATGTTCAGAAAATATTTTTATATATTATAATTTTATATTCTATGTTATATTTAACAAGTGTTGTACATGTGGTAGTCCCTGCCTAAAAGTTAATGATTCCTAGAAAAGTAAAAGTTAATTTGTTGAATTAATTAAAGGTAAATTTTACCCAAAACAAATTTTAAATTGTTAGTACATTTTATTTATAGATACCCTCCTTGATACACAAACCCTAGAAAATCAATGTGAAGAGAGTTGAACCAAGAAGATGGGAGATTGTAGAATCTTACCATGAGTGTATTAGGGAGACTTGAATTCTTATAACCTACTAATTAGTAGATAAGTGCCTGTACAATTTGAGATCAATGGTTTATGCACTAACTTATTTAGAATGGGTTAATGCATTGTTTGATACATTAATCATCCGTTTGTTTCAAATTTAAACTTAATCTCAATTAATTATTCATATTTTATTTTTATTTTTCATTTTTACATCTTCTACCCAACAGCTCCATCATATACATTTTGTAACCAACAATTACACACATTGATGGACCCTGGTTCACATTTATAGTCATGCTTATGTATCACCAAATCAATCGATAGTCATGCTTTATGTATCACCAACCAACCACCCAACATGAGATTTAGTAATTTTATAGAATATTATAACATTGTACCCAAGATTTATAGTAATTTATATAATGCTATAACACTTTTATTTAAAGAATAGTAATAAAACATTTTATTTAAATTTTATTCATCATTGTTTTTAATGTTTTAAAATGTAATTTTGGAATTTGATTTTGTTTATGATAATAAAACTATGTACCTAGAAATTGATCCTTCCTAACTCTAGAGTTAAATTGCTTATATACCCTGTAGATATACTCTTCAAGTACATTAATATTAATAAATAAACTATAGCAAATTCCTTAATGATATCTATCCTATAATATTAATTATTAAATATTGTATATGTGATAAATGTTTTATTAAATTTTATTCCAATTAATTCATTCATATTTATTTTCATTTTTCATTTTCCATGTCCCCTTGTTCCATGTTATACATCTTGGACTCAAAACTCACTACATACATTTTAGTAAATTCCAAAATTTTAGGATAATAATACTATTACTTTATAGACATCACTTAACTCCCATTGCTTCACTATACCCGAATCACCTAAATTCACTCATGCATAACATTGTAGCCCTATAAGCAACATTTATGGTGTGAGGGGTATGTTACGTAAACATTTATATCGCTTAACCGCCCAAGGGCCCTGCAAGGTTGTGTAAACATTTAAGAGAGAATGTGTGTGTGGCAGGCCTCAAGGTGTAAACATTTAAGAGGAAACATGTAGGAGTGGCCCTTTAAGTAATGCTAAGTACTTAAAAATAAATTAAGGCCAAAATAATAATAATAACAATAGTACAACAAACATAAAAATATTTATAATTAACAAAACTTTGGATAAATTAGCAGAAAATGCTAAGACAAACATTCGAACAAATGCTAGCATTAATCCACCTTCCAACAATGCATAATAAAATATATGATTCAGAAAAACCGTATATGATCAAAAACTTTGGATATGCTAACATATAAAACATTGGGAATAGATCATGAGATATATGATACTTTTTATTATATAAAAATCAATGTTTTTAGTTCAATTATCGATCGTTATAGTCCCTCTACGCTTTGGCAGGGACTAATAACATTCACATTAAAATTATAAATATAATATATAATAATTTGTTTTACAAACATAGTATAAAATGTTAGTCATATAAATATTTAAATAATATTGGATATCAATATTATTTATTTTGTGAGGGGTTACTTTTTTAAGATCATGGATCTATCATTTTCAATCTAATTTCCAACGAGGGATGTGCAAGGGGGTCTTCACCAATGGTGAGAGCACATGTCCCTTGACTTTTGACTTCCAAAAATATATGACCCATTGAAACAAAATGCATAAATTAAATAAACATAATACAATTTTTTTTTGTATAAAGAGCACTATGTATATATTCTATAGAACTTACGGTAGGAAATTATTTTAAAATTATAATAAATAATAATGATATCCAATCTTATTTAAACATTTATATAAGTAACATTATATACTATATTTGTAAAAAATATTATTATATATTATATTTATAATTTTATACTAAATTTTATATTTAATAACATTGACTATAAATATATAAATATAATAAATAATAATATTTGTTTCAAACATAGTATATAATGTTAGTTATATAAATGTTTAAACAAGATTGGATGTTATTATTATTTATTTTGTGAGGGGTTAAATTTTTGAGATCATAGATCTATCCTTTGTTAGTCTAACATACAATAAGGGATGTGCAACAGGGGTATTCACCAATGGTGACAGAACATGTCCCTTGACTTTTTACTTGCACACAAATCTCACCCAATGAAAAAATGCCTAAATTATTTTAATTTTATAGTTTACACCATGAGTAAAGTTCAAAATAAACATAATATAAATCATTATGTATAACTTCTATTAATTTCCTTTCCATGAAAGTGAGTTTTGTAAAAATAACACTATGCATAAATTATATAGTATCTATTGTTTTTATTCAACAATAATTTTAGGTATTCTATTTTATGTGTAATGCATGTCATTGTCATAGAAAATATATAAATCACCATTATAGATTAAATAAAATTACATTGCACCTACATTAATGTGTATATATACAAAAAAACAATAGAGACATCAATTACAGTAAAAAGTATAGGAAAATATATTCTAAAAAATTATGTAGATGTTTTTCAATTATTACTATAGATGTTTTTCAAATACTGTTATAACTCATAACAATCTCTAACTAAGTCATGTTTGGTAAAGGTAGAAGATCGTGGATTGAATCCATCTTTGGTTTCAGCGGGAAATAAATCTTTTTCATAATAATGTTGGTGTGCATTGTTTTATCTCTCTGTAAATTGCTTTTGGTTGAGGAAAGAAAATCACAAAGGTAACCACAAACCAACTTGAGGATGGAAGATTGTAATATTCCAGATATAAAAAGTATGCAAAACAAAAATAAATAACCAGAAATGGCATATGAACAACAATATAACTAGAACAACACCATCATAATACCAAAATGGTAACAGAATAACACCAAAAATAACACTTTGAATACCGAGAGAAATTTTCACTTACCTCTTCGAGGGGGAAACCTCCAGTAGAGAAGAGCTCTATTACAATGATATCCAAGAAAAAACTTCTCATACCCTCGACTCCTATTTATACTAAATATGTCTATCAAAAGAACAATCTAGAGGAAGATCCTTCTAGAAGTGGAACCTTCTATTAGGTCTTCTTACATTGGACTTATTCTTCCTTATTGTTAGGCCTTATTAATATTGACCTTTATTACATGGAAATATATTATTCTACCTACGTAAGGGATTAGGTCCCTAACATGTCCTCCCCCTTAAAAACAATCTTGTCCTCAAGGCTTGAGATGAGGAAATTGTTACAGAATAGTATTTGATTCCCAAGTAGCATCTGTTGGAGTTGTATCATTCCACTGGACTAACACTTCCTTGATGGTTCACTGACGCAGACGACGCTCACGCTGGTCCAAAACTGTTTGTGGTTGTAGCCAAATGGAGCCTTCTTCGTCCAACTCGGGAAGGTCAGTTTGAGTTTGGCACTTAGTTCCAATCACCTTATTTAAGAAGGAAACATGAAAAATAGGATGGAGCTTAGAATGACTAGGAAAAGCTAAGTAATAGGCCATATGTTCCACACACTTGAGAATTGTATAAGGACCATAAAATTTGAGCGYCAGTTTCTGACAATGGTCATCCTTGAGGGAAGCTTGCTTGTAAGGTTGTAGTCAAAGAAACACTTGATCCCCTTCTGCAAATTGGTGTTCAGAGAGAACATGATCTACCTTTTGCTTCATGTGATTATGGGCCATGACCAAATTCTCTTTGAGGGTACGAAGAATATCCTCTCGAACTGTAAGTGTTTTGTCAACTGCCTGGACCTTTGAGACACCTAAAAAATATGAGAGAATTGAAGGTGGATTTTGTCCATGTAGTGCTTCAAAAGGAGTCATGTGGATAGTTGTATGGTAAGAAGTGTTTTACCACCATTCAACTAGTGGTAACCATTGAGCCCACTGATTTTTCCTTTCCGATGCAAAACACCTCAAATATGTTTCCAAACACTTGTTGACCACTTCAGTTTGACCATCAGTCCGAGGATGATAAGTTGTGCTAAGATGAAATTGGGTGCCTTAGAGCTTGAAAACGTCTTGCCAAAAATTGTTGGTGAAAGTTGGGTCGCGATCAGAAACAATAGAATGTGGCATGCCATGAAGCTTGAAGACCCAATCCATGAAAAGTTGAGCCACAATGGAGGTTGTAAATGGGTGTTGAAGAGCACAAAAAGGAGCATACTTGGAAAGACAATCAACTACCACCATGATGACTAATTTATTTCTCGATTTAGGTAAGCCTACAATAAAATCCATAGAGATATCCCACCAAATAGCAGGTGGAATCGGGTGCAGTTGTAGTGTGTCATGAGATTTGATAGTTTCTCCCTTGTTGCGTTGACACACATCACATTAAACCACAAATTTATGAACGTCCTATTTCATACCATCTCAGAAAAAATAATTTTTGACCCGGTCATAGGTTTTGGTAAACCCTGAGTGCCGAGCTGTGGGTGTAACATGAAGCTCATAAAGTACCATGGATTTAATTTTTTACTGGGTACTTAAATACAAATTGCCTTTGTATCGAAGCTCATCATTGAGACAAGAGTATCCTAAGGAGACTGGAGAATTGGACTGCAATTGTTGTATCATAAGCGAACATTTGGAATCTTGTATCCATTCCTGGCGAACAGTTTGGAGCCAATCTGGTACAATGAAGGAGAGAGAAAAAAGGGACCCTTCATCTTCATATTTTCTGGAAAGTGCATCAACAACCACATTGTCTTTTCCTTTCTTATAAATGATCTCATAATCATATCCAAAGAGCTTAGTCACTCATTTTTGTTGCTTTGGGGAGGAAAGGCCTTGTTCCAGAAAATACTTGTGACTTTGATGATCTGACTTAATTTGGAAGCATTTCCCCAATAGATAAGGGCATCAAAGATCCACGGAATACAGAATAGCCAACATTTCCTTTTCATAGATTGATTTTCCCATTTTTTTCTCTGACAGTTGTTTATTGGTAAAGGCCAAAGGCCAACCCTCTTGCATAAGGATGGCACCAATTCCTTTCCCAGAAGCATTGCATTCCAGGACAAAGGTCTCTGTGAAATCAGGAAGGGCCAAGACTGGAGTGGTGCACATAACCATCTTCAAGGTTTTAAAATCCTGAGAAACTACTACAATCCAA
>SNQJ01S0107631.1:0-29608 GCA_010110895.2 Picea sitchensis | reverse complement strand
GTATTCATCTCTCTCCCTCTCAAACTCTCACACACTATAGCAAGTTTGGTATGTTGCAAGGAAAGAAATGACCTTGAATTAAACATGTCAAGAACCAGACCTATAACTAGACATAAAAATACCTAGACATGGAAATGAATGGAAAGACCTAGACCTATACCATACAGCATGACCTAGACCTACACGATGAGCATGACCTAGTGCATGACATAGGCCTAGAGTTAGACCTGGACCATGACCCAAACCATGAAATATACCTAAATCTAGACCTATACCATGACCTAGACATATACCATGACCATTACCTAGACCATGACCTAGATCTTGACCTAAACCGTGATCTAGACCCCCCTAGCTCCATCTAAACCTAGGCATAACCTATACTCGACCCTTAAGCCCATCCACACTAAATCTCTAAGTGTGATATGCATACACCTCTTGTTAAAGGCCCCTAAACCCTTGCACTCACATATTTTCTTTCTAACCATTTCTTTATGCTTTAAAACGTTTTCAATCCTAAGCCCTTAGGTTGGGTGCTTTAGCATGCACACATTATAGGAACGTGCTTGTGTTCCTGGTGGGAAGTTTTATGTGCCAAGAACACTCCTAAGCCTCTTCTATCTCAAAGGGAAGGAATGCAATGACATGAAAAGTCAAGGCTTGGAAAGGAATGGCATGGCATGACATGGAAATGCAAGGCAAGGTAAGGCATCGAAAATTGAGGTGCGTGCCAACGATGTTGTTAAAAATGAAAAATGGTAGGGATGGGACTCGGAGCGTGGGATGGAAAATTTTGTTTAATAATAATATTTTATGGATAATGCTTATAAATGTTGTTTAATAATGATATTTTATGGATATGACCATTCACCTACTATTTAATAATGATTTCACATGGCTTAATGATGATTATGGTATGTTGATTCTACTTTTTATTTTAATATAAGCATATAATATTTTAGTGGATTGGCATATATTATGTATTACTAAAACATTTATCTATTTGTACATTATTCAATATTAGATTGTATCTGTCCCCTTCCGTCTTTCCCTTTGTCCCTCCCTCCCCCTATACCCCTCTCTCTCTCTCTCTCTACCCCTTATCATTCTACCTCATATCTATCTCTCTACATCTCCTCTTGAGGCTGTCATATTCTCTTTTGTCTCCTATCCTCCTCCACCATGAACCTCTCTTTCTCCCTCACCTATCCCTCCATCTCTCCATCTCACTCTGAAGATCTACCCTTGCTCTTGTTCTGCCTCTCTTCCACCCTCCTTATCTCCCTCTCACCCCCTCTCCTTTCATGTACTCTTCTCTCCCTCCCCCTCTGTTTTTTTTTTTTTTATTTATATATATATTTATCTCCCCCACTCACCCCATTTCTCTATTTATATCTCTCTACCCTCTTTCCCTATATCTCCCCCCCTTCCTCTCACTGTCTCACTCTCTACCTCCCTCTCTCTCTCCCCTCCCTCTTACTGTCTTTCTCTCTCTCATGCATCTCTCCTCCTCTCCCCTCACTTTATGTCTCCCACTTCCTCTCTCTCCCATTATTCCCCCTTTCTCTCTTTACCTCTGTCTACCCCTTCCTTCCTATCCCTCCATCCTCTCACTCCTCACTCTGTGCCCCTTCTTGTTTCCTTCACTTCTCCACCTCCAAACCTCCTTGTCAATCCCCTCTCTTTATTCTCTCTCCCCTCTCCACCTCCTGCCTCTCTCTGCCCTCCTCATTTCTCTCCCTCCCTCACTATCTTTCCAACTCTCTCGGTGAGAATCTGGACCAGTGGGCAAAAATTTGCTCAATTTTTCAAAGTGCTCGGAATCCGGCGAAAAGCAGTACCATAGCGTCCGTCTCGTTCTCCTGATTCCAGTGGTATATTGCACTTTCGCCAATGATCCCGGTATGGAAGTTATGTCAGCGTCTGTTCGCCCGGAGCCAAGCGAAGCCGAAACACGATCTTGGCGGTAGGTACAATGGCGATGGCGGGTCGATACAATTGACGTAGAGGGCCGTGCAGTTTTGGCCAGGCGTGTTAAATTACGGACGTGGTGGCTCACAGAGTGACCGTGGCCATGCATTGTGGACTTTTAACACGGTTTGACCAGCCGGCTGAAGTGACTGCGATGTCACCAGCGGATGGGTGACCGTGTGGCCCCATCTTGACGTCGGCATCCGTGGCTGGTGGCGTGGAGGCTGGTGGCGGACAGGATGGCGTGGAGATCACGTGATTGGTTGGCGGTGAGCCGAATAATATGCGTGGCATCGTGTTTGGCTAATGGAAGGTGCCACGTGGCCCAATTAAGGGATGCAATGTGGCACCCGTTTATTGGCTCTCGGTCTATGGTTTAATTTGTTAAAATTGTTAAGGTCCGAGGGGTTCGACCCCCAGAAATTTCTCCACCATGGAAAGCCTTTACAAAGCCCAAGCCACCAACGCGCCGCGCATTATTTCTTAACCACATTATGTTTGGACATACATTTAAAATTGAATTGAATGTTAAACAGCGATTGAGGCTTAGCGAATATGAAGTCCCATTTGTTTCAATATGACCGAGACATTATTTGCGCGCGCGGGTTTCAACTGTACTATGGTTCTATGGTATCAAATTGCTCGCGGTGGTTTTAACATTACCCACAGTCATAAAATATATAACCATATAGTAATAGGATTGTCTTGGCGGTTTGGAGATATTCAATTGTATTTGAATAGGCGATGGGATTTTTGCTTTTGATAATACCGCAGTGTATATTATATCCCATGTGACTGTCCGCTTTAATATCGTCGCGAGAGTTGCATATCAAAGGGAGAGTGGCAGAGACGTATGCCAACATATGACCATATATTATTGTTGGCGCGGGGTTGTATTACATTATAACCCACGGTTTGTATGTGGTAATGTGACCACTATTGCAAAGGTTTGTGCGCGCGGGAAATGTGATGGTTTAAAAACCCCGGTTCTATTATCATTTGCCATAAGACTATAACCATTGGCGCGGGGTTCCAAAGTATTGCGCGTGGGATGTGTGTTTACATGGTTTAAACCCGTGTTATATGCATTATCATGTGGCCATCAACCGGAGTTTGGCGCGCGAGTTTTATTATGGGTTTAAAACGGTTGTATTAACCCGCCATTTGTCAAACTTTCTACACATGTTGCAACTCAGCCACTTTTGTGCGCGGGTTGTGGCCACATGGCCCCATGCGCACAACACCTCCGACCTTGGGGCTTTATTAGATTAACGGTTCTACATTTGGCGCATTTTGTGGGATGCTTGGCGTGTGCTGGGTTTATGCACGAAAATGCTGGTGCTATAGGTTTCATTCACCTGGTCTTGAGAATGGCGAGCAGGCTTGAAGGAGGAAAAATGGCAGCAAGCATAGCTTGATGAGTTTTTGACCGTCAGTCTTAGAAAAGAAGCCCATCTAGGGGTTATGGCGTTGAGTCCATTGGTGAGGTTATCATAGGAATTTGAGGAGCCCATTTGCAGGTTTTCACATTTGAAGCTTGAGGAAGCTCCATGAAGTTTAAAGCCCTCATTGTTTGGGCATTGCTCAAATGAGCACATATCCATTTGTTGAGACTGAATAGTCATTTACATTATGTTTATGCTCTAAACACATTGGGATAGGTTTCAGATCCATTGGAGGGATTCTGGGTATTTTTTTCCTCATTCAAGTTCGGGGAAGCTTGGAGGCCATTGTAGGAGAGGTCATTGTTGGATGAGCCATTGTCCATTCGCAGAGTTTTTCGTTAATTTGGGGTTTTTTATGTATTTTGAAAGACTCCAATGGGTACAACACCGTAAATCCATTTGATTTGAGCAGCATCTTGTAATGAGAATTTGACAAACTAATCCCAAAGGGCCAAGTCCATTGAAGAGGCTCAAGGAGTAGCCGAGGGGTGACTCCTTTATCATCTTAGTATTGTGATTTTATGTGTTATTTGTTGCACTTTACATTGCTGTACATTGGTTTAATGCACATATTTAAGCATCTAAAAGATAATTTCTCACACATGTACATTGCAAACAGGAACCAAGGGCATAACACGCAAAACCCTTTTGCATATTTTAAAACACATGAAGCAAGGTCCTTTTAAGGTTTATTTTTATGAGGTAGAGGTGCTTGCATAGCATAACAAGTCGACCTTCTATTTTGCCGGGATCAGGTTGGTATCAGAGCAATAATTTATTTTGCTCATGTATTTTCCAATGATAGCTTGAGTTTTAGCTGTTGGTATTGATGCAAGTTTTGTGTTGAAGTTTGCTATTGTGCAAAAATGGAGGAAGCTTCCAATATTGATAGTTCTCCTACATCTCCAAATCTAAGTTCTTTGACAAAGAAATGTTTAATGCATTGCTAACCATGAAGGATATGATACAAGAGTTGTGGAAAGATAGGAAGAGAGCATTGTCCTTCAATAGTAGTCGATGGCCATGAAGGAGGAAAAAGAACAACTTCTTGAAAGTTGCAAGAGATGGAGAATCAACTCCTTGAAGAAAAAGAAACCCTTATAAGTACATCCATGCACATGAGGTATGTAATGTTAGTTTGCCTTCAAATTCCTCTCGAAGAATGATTTGGTGTTTTTGAGAATCACACAAAAGGAATATGGTCCAAGTTAATGTTAAAATGGGCTATGAAGGTGCAAGGGTTGAAATGAAGCATGCACAAAGGCGTTGTTGTGCCTATTACTATAGTTGAAGAGACCACAAGTATTGTGGTCTTGGTTATGAAAGAATTAATGAAACAAATTTCAAGGTTGAGGAAACTAATGAAAAAAGTTTCAAACACAATTTTTTGTTTCAAGTTCACCTCCTCAAGAGGGTTTTCAAGGTGAAAGTTCAAAAGAACTTTGGTTGAAAGTTAAAACTCTTCAGCATGCAAAACTTGTGATCAAGATGAATGCAAGTGTGTTAAACGAAAAGGTTGTGACAGCCATGAGGACAAGAGCAGATTTGAGAGTCTTCAAAGGAGAGCATAGCTCTTCCGATTCACCTCCTCAAAGCGTCGATAAAAGTGAATGTTAAAGGTATAAATCTGCCTATAACTCAATTGCTTTTGATTATATTAAGCATGATAAATCTGCATGGAAAAATGGAAAAAGACCATGCATTTTGTGGTTTGTATAACCATCATGTTTCAAATGTTGGAAGAGAAAGTCCATTTTGAAACTTTTCAAGCAAAGGCAACATGAAGAGAAAATGCAAAATGTTGCACTCATTGTTGAAGAGGGTCATCTTGTTGACCAGTGTTGGACATTGCATCCAAACTCTCATCCACGGCACATGAAGCAGTTGGGTGAAAAGATTAACAAGAATAGAAGAGGAGATTCCATCATTGATGTGAGTCAAGAGGATTCACAAGAGAGGCAACTTTAAGCGAGGAGGTTAGCCATTAGGTTGGCTTATGTAAGAAATGGATTGATTTCTTGCGTAAGTAAGGATTTCATTTTCTGCAATTGATGCACATTTCAGCCTTAGCTATTTCATTTTGATGAAGCTTGACAAGTTGCGGCGGTTGTCATATTTGGTAGAGGCAAAATTTGCATGTGAATGCTTTTATTTTTGTAAGCATACTTGTGTTATACCACCTTGTTCAAGAACATGTAAAAGAGGTGTATGCTGTCCATTTTGTTACAGCCACATATACTTTTTATATTCAGCTCATTAGTACCCACATGTCTTGGGATTGGTACCTATGTTTCTCACGGGGAAGAGAGAGAGTTGAAGGAAACTATGCACATGCTTTGGTTTTGAGTGCATAACCAAGTAGACTTGATATTAGTTTATCATGATTGATTCATGATTGTAGCATGATTTTTTATCATGTCTTTAGACTTGTCATTTTGGAAGCGTGACATATTTTACACAAGTCTCGACTTGTGTCGATTTTTCTTGCCGACCATGTTTGTCGTTCATAGTTTCGACTTGTGTTTAGTGGGTGTTTTGGATGACTTGTAAGTCAATTTTGAGTGCACTAAAATGCAGGAAAACACCATGTGTTTCGATGAAGTACAAGGAATCACGTATGATTGCTTAGAAGAGAAAAAGACTTTCTTTGTATTTATTTTTCAGTCTTGTATAATTCATTTTCAAGATTGATGGTTTTCTTGGCAGCGACAAGATGTCGTAGGAAAATTTTGCAGCCATTGGAAGTAGTTATTGGCGTCAAAGAGAGTTCTAAAGAGGGACTTGATTCTCGATTAGGAAATTTGCTTGATCTTCAAGCCTTGAGAGAGAACAATGAGTGTTGTGACCATAGAAGCGTTGAAGGACATAGCTAGTTGCGGTGCAAGGCATGTCAAAATTTGTAGGTGATTGTCGAAAAGTCTTTCAAGTAGAATCGGTTATAAGTGGAAACGAGAGTATTGAAGCTCGGTCGATGATTATAAGCTTTGTAGGTCCAAAAGCCTTTCGATTAGGAAGAGCTTGATCAGAAGAATGGAGCAGGGTCTAAAATTTGCTCAATTTTCAAAGTTCTTGGAATGTGATGAAAATGGTGCCATTGCGTTCGTCTTGTTTTCTTGATTCTGGTGGTATATTTATTTTTGCGAATGGAGTCTGTATGGAGGATTTATCGCGATCTGTTCGCCAAGAGAAACATGCAAAATTTTTGGGTGTTGATTGTACCTGTCTGTACAGTTCGTACGGCCATGTGGCAGGGTTGTACCATTATGATGACGTGGCATGTTTGTACGATGACACATGGAAGGTTTTGTACAGGACACGTGGTGGCTCCAGTGTGTGACACGTGTCATGCATTTATGGGGTTTTCAGTGTACGGTTTGACCAATATTGAAGTGACCGCATTAGCCACCGGATGGGTGACCGCGTGGCCCATCTTGGCTTGTCGGCATCGGCATTGATAGCTTGGTGACATGGCGACTAAGTGGCGGCTGGCGTGGCAATCGTGGTGGTTGACATCACGAGCGAATAATATGGCGACCGCGTGGCATGATGTGGGCAAATGGAAAGGTGCCATTGATGGCTGATGAAGAAGGGGGCTGCCGATGGCACCCGTTTATTGGCTCTCGATCTATGGTTTAATTTGTTAAAATTGTTAAGGTCCGAGGGGTTCGACCCCCAGAAATTTCTCCACCATGGAAAGCCTTTACAAAGCCCAAGCCACCAATGCACCGCGCATTATTTCTTAACCACATTATGTTTGGACATACATTTAAAATTGAATTGAATGTAAGCGGGGTGGGGGAAGGTAGGAGCCTTCCAGGCAATAGTTCCATTTGTTTCAATATGACCGAGACATTATTTGCGCGCGCGGGTTTCAATTGTACTGTGGTTCTATGGTATCAAATTGCTCGCGGTGGTTTTAACATTACCCACAGTCATAAAATATATAACCATATAATATGGGATTGCGCACGGTTTTGGAATATTCAACCGTGTATTTGAATGGCATGGGATTTTTAACATTGTATACCACGGTCTTATATTATATCCCATGTGACCTGTCCGCTTTATTATACGTAGGAGTTGCATATCGAGAACTGGCCGGGTTTTATTATGCCAACATATGACCATATATTATTGTTGGCGCGGGGTTGTATTACATTATAACCCACGGTTTGTATGTGGTAATGTGACCACTATTGCAAAGGTTTGTGCGCGCGGGAAATGTGATGGTTTAAAAACCCCGGTTCTATTATCATTTTCCATATGACTATAACCATTGGCGCGGGGTTCCAAAGTATTGCGCGCGGGATGTGTGTTTACATGGTTTAAACCCGTGTTATATGCATTATCATGTGGCCATCAACCAAAGTTTGGCGCGCGAGTTTTATTGTGGGTTTAAAACGGTTGTATTAACCCGCCACTTGTCAAACTTTCTACACATGTTGCAACTCAGCCCCTTTTATGCGCGGGAAGGTGGCCACATGGCCCATGCACCATTACCTCGTCCTTGGGGCTTTATTGATTAACGGTTCTACATTTGGCGTGTTTTGTGGGACGCGCGTGTGCTGGTTTTATGCACACGAAAACGCTCAGTGCTAGGTTTCATTCACCCAGTGCCGAGAATGGCGAGCGAGGTTACACGGCTTGAAGGGAGAAAAATGCGTAGAGCCATAGCGATGAGTTTTGAGAAGGCCGTCGGGTCGCGAGAAAATCCCGGCTAAGGGGTTTTATGCGTTGAGTCATTGGTGAGTGATTTTTGAGGAGGAATTTGAAGAGCCCATTTGCAGGTTTTCACATTTGAAGCTTGAGGAAGCTCCATGAAGTTTAAAGCCCTCATTGTTTGAGGCATTGCTTAGATGAGCACATATCCATTTGTTGAGACTGAATAGTCATTTCTGTCTGCAATACTACGAACACATTGGGATAGGTTTCAGATCCATTGGAGGAATTTTACAGGTGTTTTTTCCCTGAGCTTCTCTGTGGAAGCTTGGAGGCCACATGTAGGAGAGGTCATTGTTGGATGAGCCATTGTCCATTTGCAGAGTTTTACAGTCAAATTTGGGGTTTTTATGTATTCTGAACTCAATGGTACATCCTGTAAATCCATTTGAGTTGAGCAACAGCTTGTAATGAGCATTGACAAACTAATCCCAAAGAGCCAAATCCATTGAAGGAGGCTCAAGGAGGCGTAGCCCAGAGAGGGGTGAACTTTTTATCATCTGAGCTAGCGTGATTTTTATGTGTTATTTGATGCACTTTACATTGCTGTACATTGGTTTAATGCACATATTTAAGCATTTAAAATAGCATTCTTCACACATGTACATTACAAACAAGAACCAAGAACTTAACTTACATAAACCCTTTTGCACATTTAAACACATGAAGCAAGGTTCTGTTAAGATTTATTTTTATGAGGTAGAGGGTGCTTGCATAGCATAACAAGTCACGACCTTCTATTTTCAGATCACTCTCTACCCCTCCCCTCTTTTTCTCTCTCCCACATCCCTCTTTATATCCATCTCATTCTTGACCTCACTTTTTTCTCTAGACACCTTCTCTCGTTACCTCTTTCATTTAACCCTGGCTCTCTCCTCACTATGGTCCCCTCCCTCTCTGTCCCCACTTTTCTCTCTCTCTATCCTAGCACCTTCTCTCTCTCTCTCTCTCTCTCTCTCTCTCTCTCTTTGTCTCCCTCTCCTCACTCTCCTGATCTCTTTTTCTTCCCCTCTCCTCTCTCTCCACCCTTCTCTCTACATGCGGAAAAAATAAGTATGACCTAGACATGTCAGACTGAACCCTAGACCTAGGCATGAGTCGGTTCCTAGATGTGGAAGCCTAGAACATGAACTATACCTATACAATGACAATGATCTAGACTTATACAATGACCATGATGGGGCCAGGTGACATGGGCCTAGGATAGACATAGGAGCATGACCTAGACCATGACATAGAGATAGAGCTAGACTTTTACCATGATGTAGAAATATACCATGACCAAGACCTATACCATGACCATGACCATGACCTAGACCATGACCTAGAGCTTGACCTAGATCCCTAGCTCCATCTAAGCCTAGGCATAACCTATACTCGACCCTCAACCCCTCACACTCGATCCTTAAATGAACTATGAATATACCTCTTTTTAAGGGCCCCACAACCTTTGTATCCACATTTTAGTGCTCTAACCATTTCTCTATGCTTAAAAACACTTTCTATCCGAGCCCTTAGGTACTAGTTGTCACAATTCCCTATAAATATTTATTCCTTAAATATGTTTGGTCTATAGTAAATGATATATCCATTTCAATAAGAGCATGCAATTTCTATTGTGACTTTAAATCCTTAAGGTTGGGTGCTCATCACACCTAGCGAGACAGGTAATGCATTTCTAGAATGCATGCGTTCCTAGAAACTTGCATTACACTCACAGGGGAATGTGCACACATTCCTCTTGGGAATATTATATGTCTAATGGAACTCCTCTACCTTATCTATCTCAAAAAATATAATAAGATCGACATATGCATGCAAAAACAAATATATATAATTTTGTGTTATTGCAAGAAAATTGTCAGAATAATTGGAGAGACAAATTTGTCCAAGTGGAATTGGAACTATTGGTTGTGTATTCTTTTTGTACCAAGACAAATTTGTCCATTTGAAGTGTTAGTTGTCTTCTTGTGTATAATACAAGACAAATTTGTCCAATTTAGGTGGAGTTTAGTTTTGTATTCTTGTGTAATACCAAGGCCAATTTGTCCAATTAGAATTGAAATTGTTAGTTGTGTCTTCATGTAGCAATACCAAGACAAATTTGTCCAGTGGAATTGGAATTGTTAGTTAAATCTTCTTTTGTAATACCAAGACAAATTTGTGTACTTGTAATTGAAATTGTTAGTTGTGTCTTCTTGTGTAATACCAAGAGAAAAAATTGTGGTGCAAGAATTGCCCAGGCCAACTTTTCTCTCTAAACATGGAGAAATAATGTAATGTTGTAGAAAGTCCTCAAGGAAAGAAAAAAATATCGAAAAGGTAAATGAAGAAATAGAAGCGGAGAATTAGGTATGTCAAAACCTGGACTTTCACAAAGGGAAATCAATTTCTATGGAATAGATGTTGTTTTGTTCTCATAGTCACCACAAGCAAAGGCATGAATTTGATGAGAAAATACAATCTATATCATCAATAAATTTGTTTTGGATGACCAGATGATTGAGGATTTTCTTGGAGCTAATTGTACAATGGATGAAATTAGAGAGGAAATTGGTGCACAACATTCTAGTGAAGAATTTCATGTCGTGCAACCTCTTGTTGGACAATAAAACGTTGCAGAAACTAGTCATGGGAATGTCCACTCTCCTCCTAGAATTGATATATCAGTGATTGAAGGGGAAATAGTACAATGTTAACTCCACACCGGGGGAGGTCAAGGTGCCCTGTCTGAGCTCATCGTCCCTACCTAGATTGAGTAGTGTCCGACAAAGAACTCCTTTTATTGGTGGATGAAGTGGTCTAACATCACTTGAATGAGGATTACCTAATCATATTATTCATCATCAGTCATATAAAATAGTGAAATATTTTGAAACAAAAATCGATCTTTGCTAAGTATCAGTATTTTGTCTTTGTTAAATCTAGATGTTTGACTCTTGGGAGAATTTTAGGCATTAAAAAGTCATAAGTTTAGAAACAAGTCATCATATTGTTATAAACCTTATGGATTATTTTCAAATAGTGGTAATAAATATCATTCTAAATATTGTAATGCATTTCAGGCGTGTCTAGTCACAATCAATTGTTAGCAAGTTCCTGATCTAAAAACATCATTTTCTCCAACAAACCTCTTGTTTGATGAAATGCAATATAAAAACTTTTATAAAGTATTCTAATAGATGAGATAGCCTTGACACAGGTGGCTCGATATATTTGTGGGCCTTCACTGGTAGGATGCTCGTTCTGACATGAATTTAATCGAAGCAATTAATTGACTAATACAATATTTCTAGTTTGAGAACACTAGGCCTTCTTCAACCAAAAGATGTACTAAAATTGAGAAGGGATCTAGGAATTTGTGAACCCCATATTAAAAACTTTATTGTCATTACATAGACATAATTGTATAAGAGATTCAAAGGGCGATTACATAGTGCACTTAACTTGGGACATATATCTTTCCATAAATACAAGTCTTGGTATGTTCAAATAAACATAATTGATAACACGTGTTGTTGTAGACATCATGTGAGTATGTTTATTACGCATCACACACACACACACACACACACACACACACACACACACACACACACATATTTTTCATGTATTTCCTGCTTGCCTTTGCAAGAATGCTGGGTTATATTATATTGTATTTGTCATCATATAGAGACTTTATTCACATCATCTAGTGTACAAGGACATAGGGTTGTACATTTTATCAATAATATTTCTTATATGGGACATGCCACAGGTACGGTTGAATGGAAGTACTAAGAAAGTGCATCCATGTAAGTGATGATTATGAATTGGGGATGAAGAAGGTTTCCTTGTAAATCTTTAAATATGTAGCATATGATATTGATGGAGGTAGGAAAGAAAAAAATATATAATTGGTGACTTCCCAGGTATGAGTATGCAACTTCATGAATGACTTCATCGAAAATAAACAATAATATAATTCAACATGTCCATGTGGCTTTCGATGGCGGGATAGACATTTTTAGAGATAATATGTAGAGATACATTTCTCATTGGTGCTGTCTTATCAGTGGTTGATTTTTTTGAGAGCTACACCCTTCAACCACAAAATGAGATTCAAATAACATATTATCACTTTCGAGGTAAGGTCATCATAATGGTCCATATCACATACAAGCATGGGCTGGATAGTAACAAAGAAAACATAATTATATTGAAGGAGTATCCCTTCCACATAGCGATGGAGGTGCCATGACTTAACCTATGTACAACATTGCTTTCAATTGTTTTACAATAACCTTTAGGACAAGAACATACAGGATGATGTGGATCAACATTGGATTTGGTCCTATGGTTGTGGAAAGTTAAAAATGCTCATGTATTTCAATAGTTTTGTATGTTTCAAAACAAACTAAATGTACCACACATTTGGAACTATTCTGAGTCCGAGCATGGGAAGAGGAGCATGATGGAGCAGGCACCTACATAAAAACAGTGTTACACATGGAATAAATGAATTTCTGACTACTTTCCTCATTCAAGATGTGAAATCCATTGTTGAATAGTGTTCTTCGGTAATAGGAGAAGGAACAAGAACCCATGAAGACCAATCACATGGGAAAATACATTTACATAGATATTTTGGGAGGTGGTCAATGTAAATCGATCACAGTGGTATGAATGCCATCCATAGCTCATGGATTCCATTTAGATTGAACATCATAAAATGCAATAGTTGAAATACTTGGATGAGAAAGATTTCTTTTTTTGTTATTCTTGTTCCATTGGAATCCAAATTTTGATTTGAATTTTTTCCTTACATAATGTTATGGAAATATATATTTATTGTTGTATAGGTTAAAATGGGAAGCTACATGGAAAGGCATGCAGGAGGATTAGTCTATTTTACATCATAGTTTATTTTTCATATTAAAAAAAGCATTTTTAAAAGATCAAGAATTGTCCCTACCAATTGTAAAGTTTGAAAATTATTATATTTATGATTCATGGACTTGAGCTTATAAGTAGATTTGTTGAAGATCATATTGAAAAATAATCAAAATCTAATTACTTTTCTTGCATATCATTGTTCTTAGTTAAATTTTAGTCATTGTGATCTAGATCACTCTTATGTTATGTATTAGTTTGTTTTGCCCTGAAGTTTTGCAATATATATATATATATATATATATATATATATATATATATATATATATATATATATATATATATATATATATATATATATATATATATATATATATATATATATAATTACTTTTCTTTTGCATATCATTGTTCTTAGTTAAATTTTAGTCATTGTGATCTAGATCACTCTTATGTTATGTATTAGTTTGTTTTGCCTAGGTTTGCTATATATATATATATATATATATATATATATATATATATATATATATATATATATATATATATATATATATATATATATATATATATATTATGATGATGATGATGATGATGATGATGATGATGATGATGTTTTAGTATTTTTGAGGCATCCTCTTTTGTACATGATAATTTCCTTGAAATGAGTACTTTAAGGTAGACTCAAGTATCATCTATCAACATTGACCATCTACATCCAACAAGTGCACCAAAGTGTGTCCAGTGCATTGGTAATTAGTTTAACTTTACCAATGTTGAAGGAGATGCATTCCCTATCCATATCAATATCAACTCACTATGAGATAGATACCTTGCCTTTCTCTTTCCACTACTCAGATACTGACTGATCTCAATCAACACTATCAAATGTACTAGTTATTGTTACTTAGGAGTTTTACATAGCCCTAGTTTATAGCTTTATTTATATATTTCACACCCTTTAGGAGTTCTCCATTTATATCCAGGTAATCTTCAACTAATAAATGAGATTGGTGATGATGTCTTAACTGAAATTTATAGAAAGTATCATTTCATCATATAAAACACTTAAATAGTGTTATATGTTGAAAATTTTCTTGAGCTACATTGTACAACAATTTGGAAAGCTTAATGGAGAATTTGAAGCATATTTTCATTTTATGTGAGGCTTTATTGTGCACTTTTACTTTATGTGTTTATTTTGTATTAAAACCCTTGTAACATGTTGTAGTTGTGTTATAATTATCATGCTTCATTTTGGATAGATTAATGTGAATTTTCAACTCTCTTATTTCTATTGTGATTAGTTTAGAATACATGATTGTTATTATTGGTTCCTGAAGTCTTAACTAGGATGGGACTTCAGCCTTTTGTCAAATTTAGGTAATGAGACCCATTAATTGCATATGGATTTAGGGCACAACAATTGTTTTACTATGGGGATTTATTAATGTGCTTCAAGTATTTATAATCACTTTTGAAAAATCTGTCATTCATACGTTAAATTCCTTACTTTGAAATTCATGACCATCAACATAAATTGCGAAACAATGAGATTCATAAAATGTGCCATCAAATGTGTGTGTGTTCATTTTCAACATCATCTAAATTGTACAGTTTTTTACAAAATGGCACCTCATGCCCAATATACAAAATGACGGCAAGTGCCCTAACATAAAAAAATCCATATGGTGGCCCTAGATATAAAGAAAGCGAGGTAGGTGGTCAATCATTGACCACTTCCAACCTCGCCACCCTCAGGAGCATCCTAGAAATATATATTTATTCTCTTGCTCAAAGAAGCACCTTAAGAGGTTTGTGCTTAGATGGCACATACTCAGGAACTACACAAAAGAAAAAAGCGGTGTTATAATTTTTCCTAGCGAATTAAAATCATTATAAAATGATACATTTGTAATTTAACACGAACAACTCACCACATATAGTATTGACATATGTGATTAATATACTCCGTGACTGTCTCAACGATTGCACTCATTCTTACGAGTTCAAATCATCAAATAATAAAAATATGCATAAAATCAAATTCATGATACATAAAAATTATCATCAACAAATTATATCTCATGTGAATATCTCGAGGCCTCGATGGATTCTTCTGAGTTTGAGCAGCTCAACATGCAACTGCTGAAATCTCTTGTGGCAACCTCTCGATTGGATGGGGGCCTATAGAGAACTTATAATTCAACATTTGAAATAAAAATCCAAATTTCAAATCCTTTGTTAAATTATTCCTGATTTTGTCGTTAATCAATAAAATTTATCTCTAGGTATTCTACTTTATACACTAATAAAAATTTTTGTTATGTTTTGACAAGGAACATCAATCCTAAGCCATCAAACCTAATTCTTATAAAAATCAAAGATTTGTGGGATTTCAAGGATTTAAAGCTGCAAAATGTTTAATCAAAGTATAATTATCGTTTGAATTTCCACTTCAGGACTCAAAACTTAGGAAATCTAAGCTCAAATGTTTAAAGGTCCTCTTAATTGCAAATTCATGAAGCTCTAGAGTCTTGAATTTCTAAAATATTTCTTTATAAACTAAAGTACTCAGCTGGCGTGTCCTATGCTACCTTGAATGTTTTTACATGTGGAGACACGTGGCACTCAATTTTGGAATGTTTTATAATTCACACATTTCAGGATGACATGTGTCACCCATGTCCTCATGAAATGTCATCATATGTGATGTCATTCTACCATATCTCTCTAGGAGACTGTCCTCAGGGATATCAAATTATCAATAAGATCAAGAGTGTCAAGTGTCAAAATCAATGAAGTGTCGAAGTATATAATATTAAAGGTTAAGTAATGATTTATTAATCTCAATTAAAGGTAAGTAATCACATCGTGAATCCGACCTTCGAGATAATTTTAAAATTTTTCTATTTAAATAGTCAATTCCCAAAAGTCCTAAAAGGCGTTGAAGAGTTAAAAAGTAAAACAAGTTAAGTGATAAATATTGATTAAATATAATTAATCATTTCATGACTTAAACCTTTGGGACATGTTTAACATTCTCTATTCAAATCCCCAAATGTCGAAGTGTTGAAATACTTAATTTCACTAATCATGATTATTAATGTAAATTAAATATGATTTGTGTGAAATATTTGAATAAAGTTTGCTAATGTGAGGTAATAAACTCTCCATCTTTTAGAATGGTTATAACGAACTGGATAAAAAGTGTTAAATGTAGAATTAATTAGTTTCTTAGTTATGATTTGATAAAAGATTTGAACTCTATATCATTTTTTTATTCGCATACAGAATTCTATCTTGTCTCTACATTTAGCATTCATGAGATTTTTGTTGGGGATGAATATAAATGCGGCAGAGAAGTCCTGACATTGTAGAGGAGAAAGAAAAGAATTTCCAAGATCAATGCTGCTGAGAAAAACCAAACCCAAATTTTGACCTGTATTCGGATATTACTGCTCGTTTAACAAGAAGCATCAAATCTTGGGCGTAGGTTTACGAAATCCTCAAGGAAGAGAAATCCACAGTTTCTGATGATGGAAGCGAGGATGAAGATGTTTTGAATATAAACAAACTCAAGGATGTTTCCAATTCAAAGCTTCATAAAGTTGCATCAAGGATAAAATTGTTTTCCTATACAGACATGATACGATGGGCTCTAGAGAATGTGGATATACCGACAAGAACCATCTACAACTATCAAATAAGTATTGTCAGCTCGTTTTGACATGAAGATATCCTAGTAGTGTATAAATTGTCAGAGTAATCAAATATATTTACAATGTTTAATTTGTGAAGAAGTTTGAGAAAGAGGAATGTACAAATTATGACAGAATTGTCCATTCAATATAGTTAAAACGAGTGAGGAAATGAAAACAAATTTAAAGAAGACAGCCATGGCATATATTCGACAACTTCTTGTGATGCACATATTATGTACATAGCTATGATGCTTTGTAATTTGCCATGGAAAAGAAAAACCTGGGCATTCCACTGGGTGGGTCCTGTTATTCATGGGGATTCACGAGAAGGTTTTACTTTTGATTAGGGAAAGTTATTGTCTGATAACTTTGTAAAACAAAAACGTGTTTATACAAGTCTGATCTAAAAGTGAAACAACTGCTTTTTATATGTCAACATATATAATAGATTCTATCTGTTTTAAGAATCCTTTCCCTTTGATGAATTAGATTTGGACTCAAAATTTTTGAACTTTCCAATACATATCTGTCATTTCAATGAGTGGGAGGAAAATGAAAAAGATCATTTTTATGAAGTTTTTCATAATGTTATCATTCCAATTCATGAGGCTCTATATGACAACCTTCCTCTGACAATCTCTGAGAAAATCAGGGGAAATTTAGGAACAACTGTTGAATGGTATATCGAGGAGATATTTTATTATATCAGAGTGTATGGTTTTTTCATATCTCCTCATGATTTACCAAATTTTTTTCCATATAGTATCATTTGTAGGGAAGTGACGTACCAAACAATTTTTGCAGGAATAACAAAATAATTGAAAGTAGCATAATGGGAATTATTGCCATTATCCCAGCCCTGAAGTTGGTGAATATTAACTATTATTTTTTTGGACATGCAAAATTTGAAGCTTAATCTTTAGAAGATATTGTATTATCTTATATTGAATTCAAAATACATGACCCTCATAAGGTAGTTGAAAATCATCTGGCTCAGTTCGACATGAAAAGTAATTTCATGAAGACTCTCCATTTGATGATATTTTCAAAGGAGAAAAGTTATATGATGAAGTTATATCTAGGATTCATAATCTTATTGAGAAAGAACAATCAAATTTTCTTAATTTCCAAAAGAACAAGAGGAGTTATTTGCCAAATATTTTACAAGTAGAGAAAAGTTTTACTTATAATGGTAATACAACTTCAGAAGTGATACCATCATCCAATTCCAAGCAACATGATTTTCTTGAGGTTAAAACCAAGGAAGATGAAAAACACCAGATACATCATCAAAGGATACAACAGTGAAGGAACCAACTCTACCGGGTAAGACCTTACAAGAAACATTGGCAATGTTTGAATCTTTTATGAAGCATGAACATATTCTCCCTCGGATGACTTCAAACACTGAAACCCCTGTAAAATATGTCACAACTCAAAGGGAATCTACTGCACTTGCAACCCCCATCCCATATTTAACTCCCCTTACATCAAGATTTCATATACATGGAATAGAGGTAGTAAATGTTAAAAATCTCACTCTTAGCAATGCGTAGCTAATTTACTTCGTTCAGTTACGTATTGTCTAGAATCTTCTCCCTCATATTCATAAGCAAGGCAGTGACAGTTGCAGAGGTGATGGATAACCTGGAGATGATGTGTTGAGTTGTCTCATGGATAGAGTAATCATGGATGCGATGCAGTTGTTTCCAGCGTAGATGCGTGTATTGTATGCCATGGTTTAATCCTACATCAGGAGGCATGTTACGTGTGTTACATTAAAGAAGCGGGTGTCTCCTCTTTAGATGTACGCAGCTTTGCCTTGCTTATTGCTCTTCCATTGCCTTCAAGACCTTCGGATGCACTTTGACTAATGTGATTGCATATGCAGCGTAGTTCCTGGGCATCCCCTTCGCTGTGATACGAATCTCGTTTTCGCTGATGGGAACAACGGGGCGGGACCTCTCAACTCTTCTATATTTATCCATGGCGTCAAAGCGACGGAATATCGACCCTAACCCTATTTCTGCGACTTCAATAACTCGACGGCCAAGATATATGTGCAAAGCCACAAGTATCCTGACACAAAGCACACGGTGAACAACACGAAACGAACTCCAACGTCCAATTGCGTGAGAAATATTATTTACAGAGGTGTTTGTGTGTCTGTAAAGCTCCCAGGCATAAGCAAACCGGATGGAAATCGAGCGAGCTATAATGGACTTTTCAAGGAAAATGGCTGATATTATATTTAAAATATAAAATCATTTATATACGCTCTGTCGAAGCCAATACTACTGTTGGCGGGAAACGCACCTCAAGTCAAAATAAAAATAATCGGTCGAAGCGGTGAATGCGGTTCAAATAAAAACAGAAAATCGTGGCGATACACCTGCAAGAATCAAATGAGCAATTTTACAAAAGCTCACAGTCTTGAAAATATGTTGTACTTGATGTCGGCAATAGTGGATATCCATATGAAGGTAGGTGTGATAGTCACAAAAAACGTTTTCAGGGGAAGCGTTGAGACGCGAAACGATCGATAAAAAACCCCGAATTAGGACTCTCGCCCACCACCTTCAAAGAGATTTATGTGGGTGATGTTGCTTTCAGTTCCATTCTCACAATGCAAAATGAAGAGTCTCGATCCTGTAGAGGCACCAGCTTGGATAAGGCATCAACCGTTATTGAATCACGGAAATATATGCATGTAGCGATGTCCAAGAACCGATTAGAGGCCACGTTGTTTTGTCCTTCCAGCCTTCTATGTTGACTGAGTGAAGCAAACTCTTTTGGCTGATCCAGTCGATAACGACCCGCGAGTCCCCCGGGACCTGTAGGTGATCGATTGACCAAAAGGAGGCAAGAGCAAGGGATGTCCGCACAATCCCAAAGCTCACCTTTATGTCGTCCCTTCACCACAATTCATAGACCATTTGGTGATTCTCTGAATGAGTTAAGTACCCCACAACAAGACCGGTGCTCTCAGCACCATGAAACAAGCGGTATTATATCGGGGAGACAATGAGATCCTCGCACCTTAGGCGCAGGTCTTGTTCAATCACGGTTACCCTTGTGGCCCTCACTCTGTGGAAGACCGCCAAAATAGAAGGGATACGGTCTTCGTAGGGGTTATATGCATGACTATGCGGTATAGCCGATTAATGGAGGAGCCCGATTTTTGTGATGAATTGATGAAATGGGGCCGAAAAGGTGGGTCCTTTGAGACCCGCAGGAAATAGAGAAATAATTGATGGAAGATTCCGTCGTTTTGAAAGAACAATGCGCAAGAGATGAACATATATAGATGTTGCCTGAAAGAACATATGCACGGTCCCTCGGCCTATGTGCGGCCTCCCAAGTGAGAATCCTCTCTCTGCCCGCCAGCCAGGTGAAGATTTTCTGTTTTAACGGGGCTTGCCACTTCCAAATAAGGCGAAACTAAGATCGATCAGTCTCGTCCCCCAACTGTTTTTGATAGGTAGCATATAAATTTTTCACGATTGTGAGCTTGTGGCATCACCCGGTCCCACAATAACAAGCTAAGTCGGGGCTGGAGTAGTGAATTATGCTCCTTTGAGTGTATGTGAAATGCATCCATTCAAGGAAGCGTCCCTTCAAGTAACAGAATCAATTTCGGCAATCATCCGGAAGGGCCCAGTGCGTAGAGAAACTTGTGCGAGGAAAATTGTTTGTTCTCGGTCAGCGCCTGAGAGGAGAGGTATGATCGGTCTCCCATGCCAAGTATCATATCCCTATGTAGATGTCTTGCCGGGCCCGTAGACTACCGTAACCAATGGAAGTCCTGATGATGCAACCATCCCTTTCAAAGGGGCGCCCTATGATGGAGAAGGCTTTACGATCGATTACAGTGAAGTAGTAAGGAGCCCAAGTACTTTTTTTTGATGATGCGGCTCCAGATGCTATTTTGGGTAAGGGCTCTCCAGAAAGAGTTGGCCAGGAGCGCTGAGTTAAAAATGGGAAGATGTTTTAGTCCCCAACCCCCTGCCTTACGAGGCTTTGACAACTCTTTCCAACAACAAAGATGAAAACGGCGCTTGTCTGCATTATCATTCCATAAGAAGTTGAAGGTGAGCCTCGGGATCTAAGAAAATTTTGTATCGCTCAATGACATCGGTGAAACTGACTAGGCCTTTAAAATGAATTTTGATCAATAATATATAGCGACCCCAATCAATGACCATTTATTGCACGGAAGCCCGATCTTTTTCGAAGCGAGTCACAAGCCACTGCCAGTCACCAGGTGAGGAGGGTCCCAGCCTTAGATGGAGTCCAAGGTATGTAAAACCTTCGCTGAGATTGATAAAAGGAAGAGGGATGGAGTTCTGAAGATGCAGGAGCTCGGAATCGGAGATGCCCCAATAGTGGACTCTAGATTTAGTATAATTCAGGGACAAACCCGAAGCAAGACAAAAGTCACGAAAGTATCTTTTAAAGCTAATTTCCCCATCTGGCGCTTTCGGTGAGTATAGAACATCATCAGAACAAGATATATATATATATATGGACTATTCTTAGGTTTGTTATTTTGGCCCGAGTAGGTGTTCTTGACTCTTGTATAAATTCGGTAAAAGGTCCTCAAGATCGAGGATAAATAGATAGGGTGAAGAGGGCAGCCACTGTCGGAGGCCACTGAACTTTAAAAGAAGTTAGCTCCGTTTAAATGCCGCCATAGAAAAGTTTGGACTGGTAACACAAGAGAGTATCCATTGACTAAAATTCTCACCAAAACCCATGCTTTGTCTCATAATCTCGAAACTCCCGGTGTATATTGTCAAAAGCCTTTAGCATTAGCTAATTTCAAGACAAGTGCTCTTAAGATTCTTCTTGATGCTATGTATATACATTAAATTGTGAGTTGTATGGCGTCTTATTCTCAGACCTTTTAAGAAACCTAAGCATTGTTACTGGCGGAAATGGTTTTGAAGAAAAGGCTGTCTGTTTGATATCACTTTGGAAATAATCTTATAAGCCAGGTTACACAGTGAAATTGGCCGGAAATCGCTAAAGGTGTGTGAGTGTTGTAGCTTCGGGATTAAAACAATAAAGGTAGAATTGAGGCTCCCAATTACCTTGCCTTTTAAGCGAGAATCTTCTATCATCCGGAGAAGGTCCTCTCCAACGAGATCGAAGAAGTGGAGGAAGAATTATGACGTCCAGCCGTCATGACCTGGGCTCCTGTCCTTCTTGAAAATTATGAAGGGGCCTTTAATCTCCCGGCAAAGGAAGTCAACGGTGCATTGAGAATTAGGCTTATCTTGAGCGATTAGGGGGAAGAATTCTTGAACGCACTTTTCTGGGAGATTTTGACTGTTCTGTTCATTGTAGATACGCTTGAAGTAGTTGACCGCTTCTTGTTTTAGCTCCTCTTGACCACGGATGATCACGCCCCCTTCGCTTTTAATAGACCAAATGTTCTTTTTGTGTCTATTGTAGCTTGCTACATTATGGAAGAATTTAGTATGAGCATCTCCACAATTTAGCCACGATGTACCTTATTTTTGAGTCTCGGGCATTCTCATTTTGGTAAAATTGAGTTTCTACTAGGCCTCCAGTCCCGCTAGAAAGGCGGTTTCCTCGGTTAGCGGAAGTGAATTGATCCATAATAATAGCTTTGTAATTACAGTCTCTCGAGGAGCTAATAGGCCAGTGCGATTACGCTTTCGTTTGGGCTGGTGAATCAGCAAAGCTTTCAGTTTCCAAACTATGCGGCGTTGAGCATTATCCTCCGTGAGAAAGAAGGGGTCGTTCCAAACAGAAGCGACCAATACATTGTAGTCTACCTCCAAGAGCCAATACAAAGACAAAAGACTAAAAAAAAAAAAAAAAAAAAAAAGATGTATATATATATATTTATTTATTTGGGAGAGCTATCACGGACGACTTTAAAGGTGGTCATTTTAAATGGACCCGCATAAGGTAAGCAACGACTAAACGCTTTGGTCCGTTAGGGTTGAATTGAGTCAATTACGCGGCGTGATTTCGTTTAAATTATTTGCGAAACTTTCCAATGTTTTTAAGAAATATTTGGATTGATTTCATAGAGAACCTTGGGCAGCTTCACCCCCTTTTGCCTATAGGAAAGGGATATTTTTTGGAACAATACTAAGATGGGTCTTATTGAGCATTTTTACGTGTTTTCATATCAGGATCTCTTGAACACCCCATTCGCATTAGGAAAGTGGGAGGCCATCTAATTGTATTCAGGGAAATGTATGGCTATTTCAATCCATGATATAGTCTAATGACATATAATCATCAACATTTCTAATCAAACATTGTGCAAATCCATGGGACCGAATGGGTGGGTAAACCCGTGGATTTCAGATCAAAGAAAATCTTTCTCCCCGTAAAAGCACCTTTAGTTTGGAAGCTACGAGGAGAGAGAATAAATAAATTTTATTTGTTTTCTTACCTTCTCAAAACATGCTTACCTTCTCTTGGCGAGTGCTGCTAAATGGGTTGTCCTAGAAAATAGTTTTTTGAACGCGACGAAAAGACTTGTCCCTCAGGATTGCTTTGCTGATCTAAATTGGATCCTGGCCAAACTTTGGATTAAGCACTTCGTTGCTTGTCTCTTGTAAATTTTGTAATGAAAACCATGAGCTTGGTAAACTTATGATTTGTAAATTGCCTTGGATATTCCACTTTCGAATAGGCTGGTCTATGGATCTTATATATTGAAATCGCAGACTATGCACACTAATTTTACTTAGATCCCAGTTTAATTAATTACTAGCTTTGCTTGCATTTAGAAATAATGAATACAAAATGAAAGGCAGGAAGTACGCACCATCCACACCGAGGAGAACACAAAATGCTCTTATCCTCGAGTAATGAATATGGGAAAACCAGCTAGAAGGTGAGGTCTATGATACTGCTGCTGGTTATGGAAATAAATTACAAATAAAGAGGCACTCACTGTAAAGTTTCCTTTGACAGCATTAACGAGCGACTGTTGTAGACTCTCCTACCTCCTTCGTTATACTCTCAAAATACCTCTCCTTGGATTCACCATCAACTATGGAGCAGTAGAATACGAAAGAACGGAACCCTTTCTCCTCCCAGCGGCCCGATATTTAACATAGATCGATAATGTCGATGCAGGGTTAGGGTTTTGACTTCCTCAACCCTCAATTAGTTATCGGTTTTGGACCTTCTATAATTTTCTTGAAATTCCACACGTGGTTATCCTCACATGTTTTGAGTAATGGGGGCTGATATGGGATTCACTTGTACCATGGTGGTCAATGAGGTAGGCCAACTTGTGGGAGGCATAACTTTTGGACAAAAGCTTCGAATGAGGCGTTTGACGCATCGTTTGAAAGGTATATCGGTGCGTTGAACACTATCTAGGGTGTGGGTGCAAGTTTAAGACACTATCTAGAATTCTGAGCAACCCAAGCATGAACTATTACCAATACAACAAATGGAATAGACATTTGGAGTCCAAATCTTGGAGGATTCAACAGGAAATCTATCCCAAGAGATAAATAGACAAGAGGAAAGCGTGGAGAGTCGAGGTGAAGGGGAAAAAGGAGTTGATTGCACTTGCAGCACAAGGAGAAGTGGTTTTCCTGTGACCTATTGCGCCGGTGAATGTCATCTCTAGGCATGAGATGGAAAATGGGCTTATGCCAAATTCATCCAGTAACACGCTCTTAGCCTCCACCCTCTAGTGGAGGCACACTTTTTTAGTTGTTTAATAGAATATCCTCGATGATGAAGAAAGAAGAACATTGAAGGGGTTGGAGCTTTGGGGACTAAAAGCCTACAAATGGGGAGGTGTGTGATCCAAATGAGATCCTTACCAAACATTTTAATTAACACTTAGTTTATTTACCTGTTATAGATTATTTAACAACCATGTCAATGTTTTATTTTACTTTGTCCTATTTTGAAAAAAAAATTAAATTGGAAGCCCGAACCGTTATTGAACAGTTTCAAAGAGTATCCCATCAAAATGAAGGTTGTAGTGAAGAGATCAACAAAGGAGATGCAAGGAGAAATTAGGAGGGTAGTAGTAAGCAGTAAAGAGCTTTCGAAGAGGAAAACCTTCTTGAGCTCGGTGGATGAAAGAGTCAGGAAGTCTGTCCATGATGATAAAAGTGCCTTTGATCCATAACCATGTGTAATTCCACTAAAGGTTCCAATATTTAGCAAAACATAGATTTTCTTTATCCCATTTCATCACAAAGTAGATGTTGGATAGACGATACAAATACCAATGCCCACAACAACATTAAAATAATCAAATCCAATTCTTGTTCCATAACTATGGATTTAATTCCTATAAACACACACACACACACACACACACACACAAAGGAACAGATTTATCCGTTGAACGAAATATCTCTGTAGGGTTACGAGATGTGGGAACGTATACGTACCCGGAAAACTTATCCCTACACTGCGTACAAGGAAAGTGCTATGATACCACCTATTAGGCACCATATCCATTATAATAGCGAGAAAATAGAAATATTGCAGTGAATCCGAGCGGAATAACAATAGAGAAAAAAATATAGCGACGAACAGCAATTATGGAACCACAATAACACCAAAATAATACCTTTGTTGATAGAAATCCAAGTTCACTTGATTCTTCGAGTGGGAAACCTCCAGCATAGAAGCTCTTTTTTACAATAATTCTCAAGACAAAGGCTTTTCTCATGCCTCTACTCTTATTTATACTAATTATGTCTTATAAAGAACATTATAGATAAAGATCTTTGCTTAGGAAAATTTAGCTTCACAATAGGTCTTCTTACTTTGAGTTGTTCATATTTATTAAATAGGCCTTTGTAATGCCATCCTTTACATGGAAAATATATTATTTATCTATGTGAGGGGTTAGAGGGTTAGGTCCCCTAGCAACCTTAGAACTTTTTGAAGTTAACGATTTACAAACAAGGGAGGGACTATGCCCTTATATGGATCTTGTTTATTATATGTTCGGTTTTAAATTTCGAAATCTTATTTGTATTTTATTTTCCTTCTATGTGTTTGGAGGATTGGGGAGTCTATTTCATTTGTTTCTTTCAAATTTTGGAATTTGAAGTTTTATTCAAGATTTTCAATAATCTTATGGGTAATTGTTTGACTTATAGGTATTGGAGAAAACACTTGGAGGTCCACATGTTTTGGTTAAACACAACAGAGCATGTAAGGAGACTTATTAGAAGGTTTTTATTATCTTGTTTTCAAAAGATGTAATCCTCATGTTGTCACACCAATGTTGTGATATTCCTTAATTGTTCTATTATATTCATAGTTTATGTCACATGGTTCGAAGAAACCTTGGCTCTAAAGTGGTATGAGACAATCCATCGAAATTAAGGTTATTTGAATGTTTCTTTCCTCTTTTCTATCTCCAAGTGATTTTAGGCTGCATATCTTATGTTCATACAAAGAATTCATAAAATGTGATATAGAAAAAACATCGTATGCCATAATTTACCAATGTATGATTTTTAGTAATTCACTATTTATTTTGAAATGTTTTCATAGGAGAAATAATTCCAATTCTACATGTTTTATAGGTTTTTTAGGCGTATAATTCTAGATTGGGGGCCAAATCTTGCCATACTATCAAGACAATCACTAATGAAACATTCACCCTCAGTTGAATGTGAAGAAAATGAGAATGATAATAATGGCGCCTCTCCTTTAGAGGATGGTACCTCTAGTTAATCCTCTGGATGTAGATAATATCCAAACACTTGTTTTGCTAACTTATAGGAACATTGTCCATTCATTGAACCTTGAGGTAGCAAAGGTGATTTACAGCTTTGTTGGGGATATGTTGAGGCGTTAGTGTGTGACGAGGCCTTATGTGATATTTTTAATTAATAAGAAACATGAGTCTCATTAACTGTAACAAGTGGAAATATTGCATCGAGGGATGGGGCTAGCCCTGGTTGAGTAATGGAGGACAACTTCTGGAATGGAGGCTGACCCGGGGGGTTATCAACCCGCCCCGCCATCCCTCCTCTCATAACTACTAAGTGGCTCGCACCCCGCAGATACTAATGGTAATGAGCCTGGACAACATTGCAGGGTTGATGGCCCCTCGCAAAATCCAGACCAGGCCTACCAGGCCTAGGGAATCCATCACCTCGGCTCTAATGGCTATACCATCCTTCAATTTGAGGTGTAATAAACGAGAAATCGCCCTGGTGAACTCATCCATTCCCCCTCTGCATTTTCTCCTGCTCCTTGGCTCCTTTGAGATTTTTCTCACCTTTTCCCTCTCCAACTGTGTCTCCTCCATTACTATCGCTGGCGAATTCTCTCTTGTACCCCGCTGCTATCCCTCGACCCTCACATGATATTTCTCTTCATATTCCTTGGCTTTATCTGCCAGCTTCGGCTATTTCGGGCTCTCCCGAGCACTTTCCAACCTCCTCTCTTCCCTATCCCTCTGCCTCTGCATTTTTTCCACCATACCAAGAGAAAGGGGTAAGTATACGAGAGGTGCATTATTACCTAGCGCCCTCTAAAAGCATTATGCACCTCTAATCTGGACTATTTCAGAACTGAGAAATGAGATTGGAGACATAATAAAAGCGCCACAGAGGTCTTGTAGATGTTATACATTATTATAACAAGTAACATAGGATATGCAACCATAAACATGAGATATCACGGTAATGCGATTTCTATAATGAAAGAGATATGGAGCTGCAGCGAAATCTGATGAAGACTACCGGCTAGAATGGTGGCATCTTATCTGAGAAGAGATGTGGCTACATTAAAGATGATTAAAATTTTTACAATAAGAAGGAATACCAAAACTCTAGACATCCAAAAACCTAACCCTAGGGAGATGAAGCAAAGAGTCATGGGCCGCGTTTAGATGGTATCCAAACTTCCCAGTGCATAACTTTTTGCATCTGATCTCCACGTTTTAGGCTATATTATCTCGTTGGAAAGGTATGGTGAGGAGATTCATTACGGCTGCTCAATCATGCCTTTGGCTATCATCCAAAACAACTTGATCTCAAAAACCTTCATTTGGGCCCCTCAAAACAAGCCCGGAAGTTAAAACCTACTAAAAATAGTAATTGTATTGATCCGGTGGATATCGATGGACACCCACCTTTTCAAAATGTCAAAATAGTTTTGGCAATTTTGGCAATTCTGCTTTTGGTTTTGCCTACTGCGGTGTTTGAGGCTTCAAATAAAAGGTTTTCAATATCGAGTTCTCAATAATCGTGAAGACATGATTGATCCCAATAAATCTCACATTACCTTTCCAACGAGCTATCCTGCGCCTTCAGCGGAGATCATTATGCAAAAGCTAAACCAGTGGCAACTGTGCGACTATCACCAACCTCATTATCATCTTCTGCGAATGGGAATAATCTGAATGCTTGCTTCCCTGTTCTAAAGTCTTTGATCTCATTATCATGTATTACCCCATATATATGTTTGCTTCGTTCCTCATTCATTCAACCTCTTCTTCCATTCGAATATCGATTATGAATCTCAATCAGTCCCTCGGTATTTATGAAATACCATTGTTGCTGCATCTCTTCCACCATCACCCTGGCGGTCGTGAACCTCATCCAGAACATCCTCACTCATCATCCATACAGGAATTGCTGGTTAAAGAAGTGCCACCATCGAGCAAGCACACTCATTTTGCCATTATTCTTCTGCCCTCCCCAAAATCAATCGGCGGGATATTGATTCTTGTATGGCGTGATAGTTGTGGAGGAGAAATCTAAGATGGCGCGTGGAGGAGAACACGGTGATGGCTAGTGAGGACAAGGAAGTGGGTGGCATCACCTCTATTGAAATTGCCTCACGGAGGAGAACCTCCAACTTATCTTTGAATTCAACAAAAAAAGGATGATTAGTTGCACTCACAACACATCCTCGGTCAAATATTGGACATTTTGTTCGATGCGCTAACGGACGCTCTTACGCGGGCTTGATTCCCGACGTGTGTCCAGGAGTAAACCCATGTCTACAACATCGATGACCGCCCGAGCTCGCTTCTAGAGTAAATATTCGAGGTTTATATTCTTTGTTTTCTATCTCATTCTGGGGCTTATGTTTTATTTCTCCTCTTGCGGACTAGATGGTCATAGTGACCATTTCCATCCTGCATCACCTCTATTGAAATCGCCTCACGGAGGAGAACCTCCAACTTATCTTTGAAATTCAACAAAAAAAGGATGATTAGCTGCACTCACAACACATCCTTGGTCAAATACTGGACATTTTGTTCGATGCGCTAGCAGACGCTCCTGCGTGGACTCAATCCCCGACGTGTGTCCAGAAGTAAACCCATGTCTACAACATCCATGACCGCCCGAGCTCGCTTCTGGAGTAAATATTCAAGGTTTATATTCTTTGTTTGCTCTCATTGCACGCTTATGTTTTTTTATTTCTCCTCTTGCAGACTAGATGGTCATAGTGACCATTTCCATACTGTCCATACGGTTTTTTTGATACAGCTAGGCCATACAATTTTGTTTAGTCTGTTTTGTTCATACAATTATTTCTCACGCGGCGATGTGTCAAACTTTGAGTCTCTAATGCTGGTCACCTGTTTTAGTTTCCCTTTTGTGGCAAAACAGGTTGCTAACACTTGGAAATGTATAGATAACAATCGATATTAATACAAGGACCTTATTTTTATTTACAAAAAAAAAGGGAATGAAGTAATAAATAAAGTCTTAAGAAAACGATAATAAAAAATAAAATGAAATGAAATATAAGAAAAAAAAAATTACACCTTAATCAATTGGATCCCTTTCTGTTGTTGATAGATTCGGGTTTAACATGGATTTACGCTGGTAGGGATCTAAAGCCAAGTTTTCATTGCAATATCAATCGATGCAACACCCCCAAAGGATGTGA
>SNQJ01S0107630.1:29486-50015 GCA_010110895.2 Picea sitchensis | reverse complement strand
TTGGATTCATCTTTTATTTCCTGCTAGCTCATAACATCGTGGAAAGGGTCAAAATGGAACATATCCAAGTGGCACTTCTTCTGCCATCATGAGAGTTTTTCATGGATTAGAAATCCATCATCCTAAGCTTTTGAGTAACCATTTTGATATAATATCTCTGTTATAGAAAGTTTTTCACCATGCTTCTGCTGTGCATTGGAGGTTCTTTACCAGTTTGTCTTCTTTCATCTCCATACAAGATTTTCTTTCTGGTATACCTTAAATCCTTGAGGTTTCTCTTCATACGCTCTTTGTTCAATTATTCTGGAGAATAGTCTTGGCATTCATCAGATGTAAACTCCAACCCATGGATATTGCAAATGATATAATGGCTCATGTAGAGGTAAGTCTGGTTTACTGGAACAATCAATCATCATAGTCTTCTCCCTCCATCTGGGAGAACCTCTAGTTCTGGATCTCAAAATGCTTACATTCATAAGTCTTCCATACACCGTTCTTCATCACAATTTTCATTTCCTCTGCTTTATTTCTTTTAGTGAGTTCAGATCAGGCTGGCAGTCTTGTGATTCTCGATGCAATGACTGGTTGTTCTGGCTTTTCTTTCTCTCTTGGAATCTTCATGTTCTTCCTCATGTTTCTATTTAGCTCTTGGGTCCATGGAGTTTTCTATAGATTCCATGCCTTAAATATTCCAACTTCTTTCTTTCATCATAGGATCATGGATGTGGATGGACAACCATGGATACTTTAAGGTTTCATTTCGAAGAAGACTTCTTCTAAAGTCAAACTGAACACGTACTACTTTTCATGGATGCTACCATGGATATATACTTCATCATATTTAATGGATCATATAATTTAGGATTAGCTCCCTCCTAATCCTTGCTTCATGCAGGAATGCATGCTCTTCTTTTGATAATATAATCATCTCCCTCCATCTAGGAGAGTCCACGCTTCCGTCTGCATCCTTAATGCCTTCTACAAAGTGTCACAAATCTTTTTCCAATTCCCTCTTGATTGCTAACTTCTTTCCGTCTTCACTTCTTCTAGGTTTCTTCAATATTGATTCCGATTTCAGCTTATCTTGTAGCTATTACTTATGTAATAGCTTCCACATGAGTTGTTACTAGGGGTTGTTGATGCACTTCTTCATTTCATGTGTATTCCCTGACTTGTAGTCATTGTGATAGCAAGTCCTTATTTTGTTGATCTTCCACAGGTGTAGTTTCTCTTTGAACATATGATCTTATTAAGAAATAAATATGCAATATATGTATGGAAATGGTATGTACACGAACTATGAAGAGTATTGTTGCCTTGTCTTAGAAGAAGAAGTTTGTTTTTTCCTTCTTGGCTTTCTTTGAGGGTTCCCTTTCTTTGGCAAATTATGCTTCATGTGTTTCCTCCCCTTTCTTTAACTCGGGACAATATTCTTGTAGTGACCATACTTTCGACAATTGAAGCATTGTATTCTTGACATATCTTTCTCTTGATTTGGTTTCTTCCTAGAGCCAAACTTCCTTTTATTCCTGAAATTATTGAACTTTGATGTGAAGGCTTGATCATCGTATTTCTTTTGGGGTTTCTCTTTTGCATTGATCCTTGATTCTTCTTGTGCACAACAAGTCTAAAGTTCTTCAAATGTAAGATACTCCTTTCTTGTGTTCATGCTTGTGGCAAATACATCCCATGTCTTGGGAAGACCATTGAGTACTATATTTACCATTTCCTTCTCTGAGATGATTTCTTCAATAACTTGTAGTTGATCTCTTAACCGAGAGATCCTCACAAAGTATGATTTTATGCTATCATCATCATTCATCTTCATGTCACAGAGCTCATTCTTCAGACTCATTACTTGTCCAATGTTTCTGACTGAGAAGAGGTTTGGTAGGGCATCGTACATCTTCTTAGATGAATCAAGATGGGAGATGTAGGGTATCAAGTGGTATTTTATAGAATCCACTATGATACTCATGGCACTGATGTCATTGTCTTTGAACTTCTCCATAACTGCAACGTTTTTTGGTTCCTTCTATTTTCCTTCTTCAAACTCTAGTTCCACAATCTTTCCTTTCACGATATTGAAAACTTTGTTCTTGGCAAGGATGAGATCAATCCTTGTCTTCCATGCTCTGAAGTTAGAAGCCCCTTCTAACTTGTTTTCTGACTTCATAGAGTAAGTCATGGCTTCTTTGGCTTGGTCAACCCTAGATTTGACCAAAAAATCAACTTTGAGATATTAGCTTGTTGAGAGTACGAGGAGATGCGCTAGGCTAGGGTGCACTAGTCTATCTGGAAATTAGGTCAATCCCTTCACTTAAGGTGCCTCAACAAGAGGGTTAGGGTTTTGTTGTTGCAACAAAAATTGGCTGCAACTGCAACTGCAACTGAGAAAATCCTCCCAATCTATCTTCCATTGGTTAGACTATCCAAATATAGTGTGGGCCCATAACCTGTTAGAATATAATGGATTTGCTCGTTTAACCATAGACAATATCACTATTTTCACCCAACCATAGGCCGAAGCCACCCTTGAGCACCTTAACCTTGACAGAGAATCATTCCGGAAGAAAACCCTAGGCTAGAGAGCCAAACAAAGGTTGACACATATTTCTCTAAGAATAACACACCAAGAAAGAGTAACAAGAGTTGATCAAAGAGTCCAAACCATAACCAAGAGAGAGTCCAAGCCAAAACCGAAATCTGTTAGCTGCAACAGCTGCAACAACAACTCTCCTCCAAACTTGCACACAAACTGGCCAACTACAGTGTGCACAAGTGTTGCTTCTACAGTTATGAGAATACTGGCCAGAATGAAGATTGGCCTCCTATGTTTATACTAATTTTGGCAAACTGTCTGGGCTGACTTCTCATTCTGGGTACTAGTTCTTTAGTATATAATATTTCCTTTAGCTGACTTCTTGTCTTGGAGGCTAATAACCTAATACAAGCCATTCTCTTGAGCCGACTTGTCTTCTAAGGTTATTAGCCAACTAATTAGGGTTTCTTCTTGCTTCCCGAAATATTCTATTCTCATCAGGTTTACACGTGGAGGTAAATACCTCCCGTAGATACCACAATATCAACACATCCGACGGTCCTATTTACAGATGGTGGCAAGCATAACCCCCATTTTTCCTTGCATAGAGGTTATGAAATGGATCATCGACCATACAGAAGGGAAAAATGATTGATCAATGATGAGAATGGTGGATGTGTTGGAGTTTCCCTCTCGACATAAGTCCAAAAATACAACAAGATCAGGGACCCAGAGGAGCGACTCAACACGGACTTCGTAGTGAATTTCTATGAATTCCATGACATGAGTCGGTTTATGGCCTCATGGTGGAGGGAGGACAAAAATTTCACTAACCAGAGTAATGGCTGGTATGGAACAATCAACCTGAGGGAGCCATACATCTATTTGATGGCTCTCATCTATCGGTTATATGGAGAAAATGATTTCTCCAAGTTTTCTGAAGCATGGATGTCATTGGCGCACACAGTGGGGATCATCAGGAGCAGCTTTAGCTGGGGAACGATATTCTCAAAACAATTAGGCATCTGTGCATAGCAGGCTAGTACACCGAAGGAAGGGGAGGCATCCACTTTCTACATGGCCTCATACCTTCTCGATGTCATGTGCGCAAGGAACGTCTTCTTTGACATGAATCTAAGTTGGCATGTTGCAGAGCTCCCAGTTCACGTCTAATTCAACATATTATGGGAAACATGTAAAAAAAATCTTATGCACTCATTTGATATGAATTCATCACCCGCATTCATTTTATTATTTTTAAGAAGGAATGCCCAAGACTATCTGCAGTAGCCAAGAAAGTGATAGCAAAGGTAGGCCATTGGTATTTAGATGAACACTCAACCTACATCAGGGTGTTTGGGGCCACTGGAGCACAACATCTCCTACCTTCTCATGTCCTAGAGCATCTCGTTATGAGAGAAATTTGTTATCGAAACATCCTACAGGGCTATAATGCCACATTTGTCAAAGACAAGAAATGAGCTTTCATACCCTACGGTTTTCATATAGGGTTTTATCTGGTGAAAGATACTTCTCAAGCCAAACTAGAAGGGCTGAGCCAACTTGAATTCAGGTTCCCAACTGATCGATACCGCAAGCACGATCCTAAAGGCCTGGTCCTCCAACATGCTTCACAAGTATCATCCTGCTGGCCATATGCTCATGATAAGTTTGAGGAGGATATTTTCACAGAGTGCACCCAAGACTGGGATGAGGTGGTGAAGAGGATGGCCAACCCAAACATGACTAGGTTCAAGGCCATGAGCATGGACGAACAGGTGGAAACGATAGAGCAGTTAGTTCAATAGGCCCTCAGGGTGAAGAAATAAGAGCGGTAGAGACAATAGAGGCACAGAGAAGGGGATTGCTATTGATACAAGGGGTACATAGGATCATTGATCAGTTTCAAAATGACCCCGACCTGATAGAAATGATGAGGATCCCAACCGATAACCCAATCGAAAGCCAAGGGGAATCAAGTGGCCTAGAGCCGATACAACTTGAAGAAACCACCAGGTTAGAAAACCCCGAGGTTCCACCACCACCGACCGAATCACTAGGGGAAATTTCAACCCAGCCTGAAATAGCGAGGACATCATGGAGAAAAAGTGTACCAAATCCCTTTTTCAATTTGATAACCATCTATGATGATGAGGATATTTCATAGGTGTCCCTGGTCACTCCAGTGCAAATCATAGAGGAGAAATAACTCGAGGGAGCATCCACCTCAAGTCTCGATGCTCCAAGTCAGAGTCATCCGCAGAGTGAGAATGAGGTAGAAAGTTCCTTGGACGCTGAGACAAATGACATACCAAGAATCCCAATGGACAACTCGAGGGATGGGCTAGGATCGAGCGAAAAACAAGAAGAAATCCCACAACAAGAAATCGACATCTCAATAGATGATTACAAAGTAAGTATCAAACCTGTCCCTGATTCCTTGGTTTTGGCCAGTACCATACCACCCGATGAGAAACAACCAGAGTTCGATCCATAAGGACATACAAAAGAGGTTCATGAACCCATCCTTGAACATATATAAACCGTCGGGAGCTTAGGAAACAATCTTACTTGGGGAGAACAACAAATCCACGAACCTGTTGATGAGGTCACCAATATACAAGCAATCACCTACGACCGAAAGAGGAAAGACATCATGAAGAGAAACACTAAGAAAATAAGGATTACTTTGGACAGTTTGATCCTCATAACCATAAAGGAGAAATTGATCAGCATGGAGCATGCCAAGACATCCGAGCTTATCGACACAGGGATGGCGATCACAGATGCCAACATGGATAGAGAAAGGAAATATGAAGAGGAGTTAACCGCTGCTCTAAAGGACTTGGAGCATCTATTCCATTTGGAAAAATACTATCAGGACTCCACACAAGCCACAATATTTTTGAGAAGCAAAATCCAATATGCCTACAACAAATTCACAAATGAACGACACCTTTTTACTACAGGGATAGACGACTTCCAGGAAGACACTCTTATGGTGCTAGCAACCTGCAAAGATGTGGAAAGATGGTATGAGAAGGCCCACCAAGAAGTGGAGATAATTGATTACATCAACGCGGTTCAAAAGGGCTGAGATGTCAAAGAGCATGACATTCGGGTGCTGAAGGACAACAACATAGATCAGATAAGGAAAGTGACTGAATACTGGGTGAAAATGGCCCAAGAGCCTCATCGAGAGATTCAATAGAAATGGGTCGATTGTGAAAGAAGTTGGGTCAAGATCAATTGGGAGATGAAAGACATCGGTCTCCTAGAATTTAGCTCACCCGAGGATTTTGTCGACTTTCATGACATAGTCAAACAACATGCAGAACAACGCTCATCGTGGAATGCAAAGATAACAATGGTGGTGAACATGGCACCAGGATAAGTGAAATAGTTCATGGAGCACCTGATCAAGGCTCGAACAATATTACAATAGTTAAGTGTAAAAATATTCAAGTATCGGGCACGGGCAGTAGAAATAAAGGAGATCCTTTTGGCCCCGATGGACCAACATAGATTCTCGTATGCCAACACATGTGGAGAACTCTTCGTCAAATGGTCAAAGTATGAGAAGAGTCATCCACTTAAGTAAAACCATTTGATGATTCCTAGAAGACAGAGAGATGGAAGCACCATGTGGTGATGTTTTTTTTTTACTTAGTTTGCACTTTTATAGTTATTTTTAGTTAATAATTTGTTATAAATAAGAGGATCAACCTTTTAGAATGGGTTGACGGTTTTGGCAAACACCCTCATTTTTGGAATTGTAAAGAACTATTTCGGAACTACCTTAATTGAGAAATCATGTTTAGGACCAAAGACAAACTTCCGTTTTTCATCAAAGGCATGTGTGATTGGATACGAGGAGGAACTACTTCTGAATTTGTTTCATGAATGGATGTTGTAACGAGTAAAAGTTTCTGAATCTATTGATAAGTTAGCTGATTCAATATTTTTATAGTTATTGTCTCTAATGGTGGAAAGAAAATCGTTGTGTTAACTTGTGATTAGTGATTAGAGCTAAGGAAACTAATTTTCTTGCCATCATTTTATTGCATGTATGTTTTCTTTCGATAATTGTATCTCAGTCAATAATTAAAATACCAACAAGTTGATGTATTAGTACTAGTCTTGTTACAGGTGTGAAAATCTTTGTCTACATGCTTGAGCACGAGGGTTATCCCAAGCTCATCCTTCTCCAGTAATTAAGATTCCCTCATTCCAACTGGTTTATACCTGCACACATCCTTTTTACCATCCCCACCTAGTAAAATAAAATGCAAAAAGAGAATGTTTAAACAGAAGAAGGAACTTCCATAAGAAGACATCCTGTCAATCACTACTTAAATCCCATCGATTATTTGGCCGTATCGACAGATCTGGAGAACCATTCTAATACCAAACGTTGCAGAGTCTAATTGGTCCTTGGTGGAAGGTTTGGTTCCTACTGTTGAGTTAAATGGATTTAGGACCTCTCAACAAAATTGGCGCTAGAAGGAGGGCCTGATGAATGAATGGCTAACAAAATTTCTGATATAATATTTCACATAGCCTGTAGATTCAAAAAAACCCACTTGCATGGCTAGTCATTCTCAAGAAAACCCACACACAATGAGTACTCCTGAAACAAGTAGCTCACCCTAGCAAGAGGAAGAACATTTATTACCTTAAATACCTTACGCTCTTCCCCATGAGGAGTTGAACCAGTTCAGAAGAATCACAAGATATTACACTCGACAAATTGGAGAAGTACCCTTAGCTCCGTTACTTCCTCATGGAAAATAGGTAAGAAAAATAGTGGTGGACACCCCCGACTAGGTTTTTGTTCACACAGTATAATACCTGGTATATTTTTCCCTCACTGAGATCGAAAATCCCCTCAATCGAATCCCCGAAACACCAGCCGGTAACTGCTCTAAGCTCGATGATTTTGAATCCGATGAGGAAGGGTTTAAGTCAGAATGCTCAGCTTCAGATTCAGATGACATGGAGGATAACAATGATCATAATGAAGAAATGGGAAACCCCCCTCAGAATAATCAACCTTGGTTGGCCAGAGATGCTATGGCATTCCATGGATGAGTACATAATATTCCTAGACATCTAGAAAAGTTACTCCCTAAATTTGACCCTGAAAACTCAGGATTGCCTCAAGATCATATCAAGAAGTTCATACTAGCTATTCGACTGATGAATGTTCAAGATGAAGATGTAGTATGTAGGATTTTCCCTTATACCTTTAAAAATTCAGCCTCTACATGGTATTTTAACCTTCTGGTAGGGTCCATAACTAGTTGGACGAAGTTTCAAAAGGGTTTTTTAGACAAATTTGCAGAAGAAACCACTACAAGAGCTTTGATGTCTGAGTTGTTCACCGCCACCATGAGTTCAAAGGAGAAGTTTAAAGACTTAAATCAATGATTCACCACTATCCTAAACAAATTCCAAACCTAATATAAACCCACTCAGGAGCTGCAAATTGAAGTATACGCTAATGCTCTCCCTACTTCCATTTCCATGTTTGTAAAAAGGGCTACCAAAACAACCATAGCTGAGAATTTCGAGGAAGCCAAAACAATTGAATTCCAAATGAAGGGATGTAAAGAAGGCTATATCTCATTAGTTAAGAAGGAAGCTCAACCTCCACCGAGGAGAGGACTTTTGTTGACTAGACCCTCAAGAAAACAAACATAACAAGGTCCCAAAAAAGGACGTGGAGACATAGAATACCTACAACGAATGATAAAGAAGTTGTCAAACAAAATCATAGACATGAAAAGAAGTGCAGGGGAAGGAAACCAAGGTCAAAGGACCTATAAACCATTTTTTAAAAGAAATCACCGTTCAAAGAAATTGAACATCCCCCAACCAACTTAAACATCGACCTGGGAAATGTGGCATTCAAATTTTTCTGTACCTATCACCAAGAGAAACATTATGAAAGGGACTTTCCACAATGGGTGCATGCCATGAATTTGATGGCCAACTAGTTTCTAGATTAGGTTTCCCTTACCTAACAATCAAGCGACTCAACTATGAATATTGTTGATCAGGAAGAAGTTGACCCGCCAGAAGAAACAACCATGCTTCTTTGGGACCCTGACCTACCGATGCCTTCCAATGATCTATTTTAGGTTCAAGAGCCACCCACAAAGGTCTTAGCTATGAAAATGTGCAGTAGGGGTCAGACGTTCTCAAAGGACCTTACCATTTCCCACACTTAGAGAGGAAAACAAATGTCTGATCACCTGAAAGAATCTTTTGTCTCCCCAAGAAATCCTATAAATATCCATACACAAGAATTGCCCAAGCTAGACTACAACATAGTAGAATATTTGAAATTTTTTAAGGCGAATAGATCGGTCATGGACATGTGTAGAATTCCCCAACAAAAGGACTTTTTCTTACAAGCTTTAAAGTCAGTGGAAACTCCCATAACAATCACTAACCAAGGAGAAAATCAATCCCTCACAGATCTAAGAAATAAGCCAACTGTAAACACTTGCTCTGAAGATAAGAAAGGAAATCCTTTTGTCCCACCGTTCCGCTTGACATTTGAAGTCTTCAATGGAAACCTCCATAATTGTTTGGTTGAGTCAGGGGCATCCTCTAATCTTATGCCATTATCTATCTGCAAGAAATTAAACGTAGTCCCTCTCAAAAGTGATAAACATGTGATACAATTGGATAGAACCCAGGTGAAAGTTATGGGAGAAATTAAAGATGTCATGATCAAAATGGAAACACATCCAAAATTTGTTTGAGTGATTGATATCATTGTAGTATATATATTAGAAGCTTATGGACTTTTACTTAGTCGATATTGGTCTGAGAAGTTGAACAGATACTTTAGCATAGGATGGGCTCACCTTTGGTTTCCATTAAAGGGACACACAAACATGATTAGGATTGATAGGGAAAGGTATCTAAAACATACTTTTACTGAACTAGAATCCCTCAAGGAACCCTCTTCGACAGATTTCCCCGTGCTAGGAAACTATTCCTACGACTTCGATTTCTATAATTTCTCACCTCTCTCATCTGATGTCCCTCTTACCCAAAACTCCGAAATGAATTTTCAAGAAAACATACCGACAATGGTGGAAGAAACCCTCTTCTGTCAAGAACCTTTGTTGAAAACCACAAAATGAATAGGTGGAGAGGAGGAAATTGGTAGGCAAGTAAAATCTGATGGTTTTCGCTCACAAGTTTGGACCTTGTACTTTGATGGGTCTAAGTCACAAGAAGGATTAGGAGTGGGGTGTATCCTCATTGATCCGAAAGGAAAACAAAATTTCCTATCTTGCAGACTAGAATTTGAATGCACTAATAACACCGCGAAGTATGAAGATTTAGTGAAAGGGATAAATAAATCCATAGACTTAAACGTTAAAGAGATAAAGGTTTTTGGAGACTCTGAAATCATTGTTAGGAAAGTAAAAAACACTATACACTGCAACTCTCCTCACCTGAGGAATTATCAACAGGAAGTGCACACACTGATAGAACATTTTGAGGCCTTCAACATTACAACGATCCCCAGAATAAATAACACTCTTGTTGATTACCTAGCCATTGCTGCCTTGAGGATATCCCCTTTAGAAGACCAGGAAGCCTCTCAGTTCACTGATGGAGCTACTCTACAAGACATCAGTGCCCAACAATATTTATAATTGGAAGGTATTTGAAGGAGATGAACAAATCATAAACTTTTTAACCAACCAGGAAAATTTTAAAGATCTAGCTATTGACGATGAAATATTTCAGGAGCAACTAGTGGAAACCGATCCCCATGTACAAAGATATGAAACCAACCAATCGATTGGAAAACCAAGGTTTCACATGATACCGAAAGGGGTATCCAATTTAGAGAACCTCTTTGACTCAAGGGAAATATTTAAAGGGTCAACGAACACAAAGACATGGAGTTCCTGTCCCATGTACGAGACTATAAATATAGGAACCCCAGAGAACCCTAAGAATATAAATATCAGCAAGACAATATCTAAAGAAGAAAGGAAGGTCAATCTCAAAATTTTTAGAGAATATTAAGATGTTTTCACATGGTCCTACTGAGATATGAAGACTTATGATACTCATATCATTCAACACACAATCATGTTAAAACCCAGAGAAAATCCTTCCAACAGAAGATCCAGATGTACTGCCCATCTCTGGAACCCCTCATGTGTCAGGAGTTAAAGAAATTACTAGATGCTAAAATTATCTTTCAGGTTAGACACTCTGTCTGGGTAGAAAATTTGGTTCCGGTCAGGAAAAATTCTGGGGAGATCCACCTGTGTGTGGATTTTAGAAACCTCAACAGAGCATCCGAAAAGGACAATTACCCAGTCCCACTGATGGAGCAACTCTTGCAAACCATGTCTGGTTCTGAGGTATTTTCTCTGTTGGACAGTTTTTCAGGTTATAACCAAGTTCTAGTTTTATAGGAAGACCGATTGAAGACTACCTTATGAACCAAGTGGGGAACCTTTGCTTATAAACGCATGCCCTTTGGGTTAATCAATGCAGGGGAAACCTTCCAAAGGGCCATGGATGTAGCGTTTTGGGGACTAATCAACAAATGTGTAGTAGTTTATTTGGACGACGTGACTGTGTATTCAAAGAATAGAGAAGACCACATCCAACACCTAACCCATATTTTCGAAAGGTGTAGGAAGTATGGTATATCTTTAAACGCTAAGAAAAATATCTTTGGTGTTGAGGAAGGGAAACTACTGGGTCATATTATATCTCAAGTGGGAATTCGCATAGACCCAAAACGAATCAGGGCAATAGCTCAACTTCCCTTACCCCACAACAAAAAATATATGTAATCCTTCTTTGGGAAAATCAATTTTGTCAGGAAATTCACCCTCGATTTTGTGGAAACTATCAAACCCTTACAAAAAATGATCCACAAGGATGTTGAATTTAAGTCGGATGACGAACGAAAAGTGTTTTCAGCAATATTAAGACTGCAATATCTCAATCTCTAGTGTTTCAAAGTCCCGACTTTAGAAAATATTTCTCTCTATACTTTTTCCTTCGACCAATCATCAGCTGCAGTATTGACTCATAAGGATGATGACAACAATGAGGTTCTGGTCTCATTTATGAGCACTAATATCCAAGGGGGCGAACTAAATTAACTTGTTATAGACAAGTAGGCTTATGCGGTGTACAAGGCAGTAAGATTTTTTAGATCCTACATCCTAAAAAACCACACCAAATTCATTGTGCCTCATCCTGCAGTCCGATCCCTATTCACTCAATAGGAGATGGGGGAAAGAAGAAAAAACTGGATGTCAGTCGTCCAAGAATTTGATCTAGATATAAAACCTGTGAAACTGGTTAAGGGACAATGATTATGTAAACTGGCATCTGAAGCTGAGGACCAAGTAAATGAAGACCCCGGGTGGGAGAATGAATTAGCATTATGGTGTAGTGAAGCTTCATACATATCCCCAGGGAAGGAGTCTTGGTATGGGAAACTAACTTATCTCCTGCATTATGGGACTTTCCCATAAAACCTAAACCCTAGGGAAAGAAGATCTCTCAGATTAAAATCGACACAATATCGCCTCATAAATTCGGTGCTCTTTCGTGTTAATTATGATGGGGTACTTTTAATATGTATTGAACGAGATGACGTGGAAAAGGTTCAGAAGGAGCTCCATGATGGTCCTCCAGGTGGACACTTCACAGGGAATACCACTGCTCACAAAATATTGAGAGCTGACTATTATTGGCCTACTCTGTTCAGAGACGCTCACACATACACTAGAAACTATAAAACTTGTCAAATGAGCGCAGGTAGGGAAAAGAGAGCAGCTGTCCCACTCCAACCTATGGCCATATATATACCATTCGAACAATGGGGGTTATATGTCATAGGATAAATTACATCTAGTTCTTTGAAACATCATAAATACATACTGACTTCCACATACTATTTCATAAAATGGGCAGAGGTCGTCCCTCTGAATCATGTAAACGAAAAGGTAGTGATCCAATTCATAGAAAAACAATTGATCACAAGGTTCGACATGCCTTTTTTTTTTTTTTTATAATTTCGCTTACTTTTCTTCCACCCTATTAACATATTTTTCTCTAGACAAAGGAATCAGAATCAGATACTCTGCAAACTACTATCCACAGGGGAATGGAGTGGAAAAATCAACCAATAAGAACCTAGTGAGGATATTAAAGAAAATGGTTGCAGACAACCAGAAGAATTGACATAGTTCACTTCATAACACCTTATGGTATGATAGAGTAACACCCAAGGAATATATAGGTAATTCCCCATACTTTCTGGTATACGAACAAGAAGCCATTCTCCCGAAACAGGCTATATCTTCCATCTCTTCATCTTGCTCAAGAATCTAGAGGAAAACCCTCATCGGTTATTCAACAAAGAATTGATACCCTTCTCATGATGGAAGAAGAAAGGGAGAAAGAAAAATCAAATTTCATTTCTCATCAATAGATAGTTAAAAGGTGGTTTGACAAGCATAAGGCCAAAGAGAAGAATTTTGAAGTAGGAGACTTAGTCCTGAAATGGGACAGAGTGAATGAGCTGAAGGGAAAAAATTCGAAGTTTTAGAATCTATGGCTTGGACCTTTTCTGGTAGCCGAGAAACTTGGGGCAGGCATGTGTTGACTACAAAATCTAAGGGGAGAACTTGATGCCCTCCTGGTGAATGGCCAAGCCGTAAAACAATATTTTTGTTAAAAAAAAATGTGTGTGTTTTCATGATATTTTGTTTTTAGGTAGGCTGATCGCAGAGTCCTTCATTTTATTTTTTTGTTATAGTATTGTTTTGCGCTTTGAAGAGTGTGTTCCACAAATCATTGGTTGACCTTAGTTCATGCAGTATAATGAATTATGTTCCTGACTCATGCTTACATACAATACAAGAAGCTCTAGGAGAATTGCAGTTGTTTTGAAGGAGTTCTGTATCTAACATTTGCAAATAAAACAAACTTGGCAAGTGATGAAGTTTCCACCTAGTGGTCTGGTAAAACCTAAAGGGAAAGATGGTAAGACAGAAAGGATCACATGTGCCTCAATACAAAACTAGCAAAATTTAATTTTAACCATCTCATTGTGCAAATAACATACGCCCTCCTATCCCACTCACTCAGGGAATTCTACCGAAATAAAATCAATTATATCAAATGAGTGAAAAGTAGGAGAGGGAATGCAGATAACTCCACTGGGGCTATGGGCACTCGTTGGCAATGGATCAAGGTCTGTGATGTCAGGGTGACTCCACCGGGGCTATGGACGCTCGCTGGCAGCGAAGCAACACCATAGAAAGTGAATTATGATAACTAAAAGGCCTGGTGCCAGTGAATTCTTTAATCTACTCTTGTCAAAAGAGGGCATGGTTCATGGTTAAAGGAAAGAAAGGTGGAATAAGTGTTGAAACCCCACAGGCAGGCCCAAGTTCACCAACCAAGGAATTTCAAACGCAAGGATAGAAGAGGCCTCGATAAAAAAATAGTAATTTCTTAACCAACTTCTTCATCAACTGAGGCCGGGGAAGGAACATAGATTCTGATTTATCCTATTAAGTCACCATTTTTTGAGCACTCAACACACCCTAAAAATATTATTAAATTTTGTCACTTTTTGGGTACCACTTGTTTTCTTCACTATCTGACTTGATTTCATTTTGGGAGATGATTTATCTTTGTTTGTTTCCATGTCTCTTATCACCTAGTCAGGTTTGTTTGAACTTGTGAAACCTCATGTCTAAAATACCTTAACACCCAAATTAAGAATCAACAGCTGAATACTACACCCAACATGCTTAGGATCGACATCGAAAATAATTCAAGTAAAGGAACCATACAGAAACAAAAGTCACCGAGCACTAGTCCTCATCGACATTGGTTGAAGGTGGTTCTGGTTTGCATAATTTATTTACATAAAGGTTCGATAGATAGCCGTTCCCCTTCGACATCAACAAAATATGAGGAAGACAGACGTTAACAAAGGACGCAAAGAAACCGTCGATAGCCGATGCCCAATGTGCTTTATCGGGATCGAGGAAATCCAGAAAGGTTACATCAATCATTTTTTACCATGATAAAATTATCACCGATTGTCGATCCCCGACGCGTTTTTGGCATCGAGACTTGTTTTGAGAGAAATTATCCGAGAGCACTTGGGTAATTTTATCACCGATCACCGATCCTTGACACTTTTTGGCATCGACAAGATAGGATTGGGTTGTAGAACGTATGGCTTAGAGAAGGCCCCGACTCTGATTAACATGAGAAAATGATGTCACTGGTCTCGAATGGCATGTGTCTTTACCATGTAGGGGGGTGTATGACCTAGTTTTATCCCAAGTTATTTTTAGATTCCTTGAGTCCTAGTCACTCCCCTAGGAAGATTTTCTACGTCAAATATGTATGGCGAGATGGATCGTTGTCAGATATTTTGTGAGAATATATGAATGAAAACATTTGAAGCACAATCTTGACCCCTGATCCACCAACTAGACTAACAAAATGATGGGACGTTTGCGGCATAAGATATGATCAGATTTGGACATTTAATAAAACAGTTAATGCCTGATTCCACATTCATTGCTACCCTGTGTGCCAACAACATTTTGAAATCGTCGATAGACCACATTACCACCCGCGCCCACACCATTAACCCACATTGAATATAAGTTTAAGAATCTCTAAAGATCTGGTGGTAGATTTGATGAAATTTCACTCATAACCTGAATTGAATGGATGATGTGACAAGGTAAGTTCATACCTGTATAAATCTCTAGAACGGCTTTGAACAAATTCATTCTACGGGTAAGTTGAATTCCAGAGAATCCAAAGGAGCAAAGTGAGCGTCTTGAGATTGTACTGACCCTTTTGATTATCAAAACTAGGTTTAACAAGATTCAGAGGTATGTATCCAAGTCTGTCAATTTGTTGGTTATAATTTATATATGCGCACCCGATTTTATTTGCACAACCCCTACACTATGTTTTATCTACAGGTAAGATTCCTCCGAGGAAGCCAACCACCAGAGGCTCACCGAGAGCACAAAAGATGAAGGAAGATGATATAGGTGAAGGTTCTTCTCTGGGGACTGCAAGGTAGTTGGAGTATGCTCCTAGAGCAGAGCATGTCATCAAAACAACAACAAAGAAGGATTTTTTCCAGCCGTCGGCCTTTGGGGATATAGAGGCAAGCATCAGATCTAAGGTAATGCTCCTGCAGTGGGGGAATATATTTAACATAATCAGTCGAGACAAATACCCATAGTATATCCCACAGAGCGACCTGAATGTGAGGGAAATCGATGACCAGGTGTTCCTGAACATCCAATGGTCGTATTTACACATGGTGGAAAGCAGAACCCCCATTTTTCCTTGCATAGAGGTTCTGAAATGGCTCATCGACCATACGAATGGGAAAAAATTCTTGATAAACGATGCAAATGGCAGATGTGTCGTATTTTTCCTCTCAACATAAGTCCATAAATACTAAAATCTCAGGGACCCAGAGGAATGGCTCAACACAAACTTCGTAGTGAATTTCTATGAATTCCATGACACCAGCCGGTTGATGGCCTCATGGTGGAGGGAGGACAAGAAGTTCAATAACCAGAGTAATGGTTGGTATGGAACAATCAACCTGAGGAAGTCATACATCTATTTGATGGCTCTCATCTACTATTTCTATGTAGAATAAGATTTCTCCAAGTTTTCGAAAGCATGGATGTCATTGGAGTACACATTGGCGATCGCCAAGAGCTGTTTCAATTGGGGAGTGATAATCTCAAAAAAATTAAGCATCTGTGTACAACAGGATCGGACGCCGAAGGAAGGGGAGGCATCCACTTTCTACATGGCCTCATACCTTCTCGATGTCATGTGTGAAAGGAATGTCTTCGCCGACATGAATCTAAGATGGCATGTTGCGGAGCTCCCAGTTCATGTCTACTTTGGCATATTATGGGAAAAAAGGTACACAAAATCTTACGCACTCATCTGTGATGAATATATCGCCTGAATTAATTTTATTATTTTTAAGAAGGAATGCCCAAGACTATCTGTGGTATCCAAGAAAGTGATAGAAAAGGTAGGCCATTGGTATTTTGATGAACACTCAACCTACATCAGGGTGTTTGGGGAAACCGAAGCACCACATCTCCTACCTGCTCATGTCCTATACCGACTCATTATGGGAGAAATATGTTATCAAACCATCCTATAGGGGTATAATACCACATTGGTCAAATACAAGAAATGTGCTTTCATACCCTACGGTTTTGATATAGGGTTTTATCTGGTGAAAGATACTTCTCAAGACAAACTAAAAGGGTTGAGCCAACTTGAATTCAGGTTCCCGACCGACCAATTCTGCAAGAATGATCCTAAAGGCCTAGTCCTCCAACATGCTTTTCAAGTATCATCTTGCTAGCTGTATGCTCATGATAAGTTTGAGGATGAGATTTTCATAGAGTGCGCCCGAAACTGGGATGAGGTGGTTCAGATATGTCCAACCCAAACATGACCAGATTCAAGGCCATGAGCATGGATGAATAGGTGGAAACGATAGAGAAGTCATCTCAAGAGGCCCTCAGGGTTAGGGAATAAATTAGAGTGATAGAGAAAATGGAGGCACAGAGAAGGGGATTACTCTTGATACAAGGGGTGCATAGGATCATTGATTAGTTGAAAAATGACCTTGATTTGATGGAAATGACGAGGATCTCGGATGATAGCCCAATCAAAAGACGAGGGGAACCAAGTGGCCTAGAGGCAATACAACTTGAAGAAACTATCAGGTCATAAAACCCTGAGGTTCCACCACCGCAGACTGAATCACTAGGGAAAATTTTGACCCAACCTGAAATAGCGAGGACATTAGGGAGAACAAATGTACCAAATACCTTGTTCGATTTGATAACCATATATGATGAGGAGGAGAGTTCAGAGGTGTCCCTGGTCACTCCAGTGCAAATTACAGAGGAGAAAGAACCTAAGAGAGCATCCATCCCGAGTCCTAATGTTCCAAGTCAGAGTCGTCTGTAGAGAAAGCATGAGGTAGAAAGTTCCCTGGACACTGAGCCAATCGACATACTAAGAACCCCAATGGAAAAATCGATGGATGGGCTAGGATCAGGCGAACAAAAAGAAGAAATCCCACAACATGAAATCAACATCTCAATAGCCGATTACCAAGTAAGTACCGAACCTACAACTGATTCCTCAATTTTTTCTAGTACCATACCACCCGATGAGACAAAACCAGAGGCCGAGCCATCAAAACATACAAAAGAGGTTTATGAACCCAACCTTGAACATATATACACCGTCAGGATCTTGGAAAACACTCTTACTTAGGGAGAACAACAAATCCATGAACCTATTGATGAGGTCACCGATATACAAGAAATTACCTATGACCGAAAGAGGAAAGCCATCATGAAGAGAACCACTAAGAAAATAAGGCTTACTTTGGACAATTCGATCCTTATAACCACATAGGAGGAATTGATCAGCACAGAGCATGCCAAGACATTCGAGCTTATTGGAGCATGGATGGTGATCACAAATGCCACCCTAGATAGAGAAAGGAAAGATGAACATGAGTTGGCCGTTGCGCTAAAGGAGCTAGAGCATTTGCACCATTTGGAGAAATACTATCAAGACTCCACACAGGCCATGATATTTTTGAGAAGAAAATTCCAAGATTCCTACAACAAATTCACAAATGAACAACACCTTTTTACTACAGGGATAACCAAATTATAGGAAGACACTCTTATGGCGCTAGTGAACTGCAAAGATGTGTAAAGATGGTATGAGAAGTCCCACCAAGTAGTGGAGAGAATTGATTACATCAACGCGGTTCAACAGGGCCAAGACACCAAAGAGAATAGAATTCAAGTGATGAGGGACAACAACATAGATCGGATAAGGAAGGCGACCGAATACTGGGTGAAAATGGCCCAAGAGCATCAACGGGAGATTCAAGAGAAATGGTTCGATTGCGAAAGAATTTGGGTCAAGATCAATTGGAATATGAGAGACATCGGTCTCACATAATTTGGTTCACCTAAGGACTTTGTCGACTTGCATGACATAGTCAAACAACATGTAGAACAAGACTCATCATGGACTGAAGAGATAGAAAAGGTGGAAAACATTGCGCCAGGACAAGTGCAATAGTTCATGGAGCACCCGATCAAGGCTTGAACAATATTACAACAGTTAAGTGTTAAAATAGTCAAGTATCAGACACAAGAAATAGAAATACAAGAGATCCTTTCGGCCCTGATGGACCAACACAGATTCCTGCATGCCAACACATGCAAGGAACTCTTCGTCAAATGGTCACAGTATGAGAAGAGTCATCCACTTAAGTAAAACCATTTGATGATTCCTAGAAGACAGAGATATGGACGCACCATGTGGTGATGTTTTGTTTTACTTAGCTTGCACTTTGATAGTTATTTTTAGTTAATAATTTGTTATAAATAAGAGGATCGACCTTTTAGAATGGGTCGATGCTTTTGGCAAACACCCTCATTTTTGGAATTGTAAAGAACTATTTCAGAACTAACTTAATTAAGAAGTCATGTTTAGGACCAGAGACAACTTTTTGTTTTTCATCAAAGGCATGTGTGATTGGATCCGAGGAGGAACTACTTCTAACTTTGTTTAATGAATGGATGCTGTAACGAGTAAGAGTTTCTAAATCTATTGATAAGTTAGCTGATTCGATATTTTTATAGTTCTTGTCTTTAATGGTGGAAACAAAATCATTGTGTTAATGTGTGATTAGTGATTAGAGCTAAGGAAACTAATTTTCTTGCCATCATTTTATTGCATGTATGTTTTTTTCCGATAATTGTATCTCATTCAATAATTAAAATACCAACCAGTTGATGTATTAGTACTAGGCTTGTTACAGGTGTAAAAATCTTTGTTTGCATGCTTGAGCACGAGGGTTATCCCAAGCTTAGCCTTCTCTAGTAATTAATGTTCCCCCATTCCAACTAGTTTATACCTGCACACATCCTTTTTACCAGCCCCAACTAGTAAAAGAAAATGCAAAAAGAGAATGTTTAAACTGAAGAAGGAACTTCCATAACAAGACATCTTGTAAATCACTACTTAAATCCCATCGATTATTTGGCCAGATCGATAGATATGGAGAACCATTCCACTACCAAACGTTGCAGAGTCTAATTGGGCCTCAGTGGTGGGTTTGGTTCCTATTGTTGAGTCAAAGGGATTTAGGAACTCACAACAACACTATGTACCTAATTATTCTCACAAACACATTAGTACCTAACATAATACAAAAATATTAGAATGAAAATTTTCTTTCGATTATAGTAGGAAATATTTATAAATTATTATTCATCACTAGAGTGTCATATTATCATCTTTACAACATTCACATGCAAGTAATTTTTATTTTTTATTATTTCCAATAATGGTAGGAGAATGACTTGGCCAAAGATTCCTCTACGGCTAGGGTTTTTGTAGCCATAACCATTTCCAAGCTAGGACATATTTTTCAATCCCCCACCATTTCCAAGCTAGGATATCTTTGTCCATCCCCCACCATTTCCAAGCTATAAGATCTTCATCCAACCCTATGAATTCAGTGTTGATTACTCCAAGTCGACTTTGTTGTGGGATGGTTTTGGTGGAGTTAGAATGGGTGTCACTTATCTTCCTAAGGTAGAGGAATTTTAATATTTGGTTTCTTCCATGAAAGCATCAAAAGGAAAGCACCCAATTCAAAGCTAGTTTGTTAAGTGGGTAAATACCATTCCCTAGTTAGACATTTCGTCATTTGGGCCAAGGAGAAAATACCTTATTTTGAATGAGTGAGATTTAATAGGAAAATTCTGATCCAGGTGGATATTGGTGGCCACCCACCTTTTCCAACTGGCTCCTTGTGTCCATTTGTTTTTGTTCAACGTGTT